>OW052078.1:0-7500 GCA_932526445.1 Phragmatobia fuliginosa | reverse complement strand
GTTAGGTTAGGTTAGGTTAGGTTAGGTTAGGTTAGGTTAGGTTAGGTTAGGTTAGGTTAGGTTAGGTTAGGTTAGGTTAGGTTAGGTTAGGTTAGGTTAGGTTAGGTTAGGTTAGGTTAGGTTAGGTTAGGTTAGGTTAGGTTAGGTTAGGTTAGGTTAGGTTAGGTTAGGTTAGGTTAGGTTAGGTTAGGTTAGGTTAGGTTAGGTTAGGTTAGGTTAGGTTAGGTTAGGTTAGGTTAGGTTAGGTTAGGTTAGGTTAGGTTAGGTTAGGTTAGGTTAGGTTAGGTTAGGTTAGGTTAGGTTAGGTTAGGTTAGGTTAGGTTAGGTTAGGTTAGGTTAGGTTAGGTTAGGTTAGGTTAGGTTAGGTTAGGTTAGGTTAGGTTAGGTTAGGTTAGGTTAGGTTAGGTTAGGTTAGGTTAGGTTAGGTTAGGTTAGGTTAGGTTAGGTTAGGTTAGGTTAGGTTAGGTTAGGTTAGGTTAGGTTAGGTTAGGTTAGGTTAGGTTAGGTTAGGTTAGGTTAGGTTAGGTTAGGTTAGGTTAGGTTAGGTTAGGTTAGGTTAGGTTAGGTTAGGTTAGGTTAGGTTAGGTTAGGTTAGGTTAGGTTAGGTTAGGTTAGGTTAGGTTAGGTTAGGTTAGGTTAGGTTAGGTTAGGTTAGGTTAGGTTAGGTTAGGTTAGGTTAGGTTAGGTTAGGTTAGGTTAGGTTAGGTTAGGTTAGGTTAGGTTAGGTTAGGTTAGGTTAGGTTAGGTTAGGTTAGGTTAGGTTAGGTTAGGTTAGGTTAGGTTAGGTTAGGTTAGGTTAGGTTAGGTTAGGTTAGGTTAGGTTAGGTTAGGTTAGGTTAGGTTAGGTTAGGTTAGGTTAGGTTAGGTTAGGTTAGGTTAGGTTAGGTTAGGTTAGGTTAGGTTAGGTTAGGTTAGGTTAGGTTAGGTTAGGTTAGGTTAGGTTAGGTTAGGTTAGGTTAGGTTAGGTTAGGTTAGGTTAGGTTAGGTTAGGTTAGGTTAGGTTAGGTTAGGTTAGGTTAGGTTAGGTTAGGTTAGGTTAGGTTAGGTTAGGTTAGGTTAGGTTAGGTTAGGTTAGGTTAGGTTAGGTTAGGTTAGGTTAGGTTAGGTTAGGTTAGGTTAGGTTAGGTTAGGTTAGGTTAGGTTAGGTTAGGTTAGGTTAGGTTAGGTTAGGTTAGGTTAGGTTAGGTTAGGTTAGGTTAGGTTAGGTTAGGTTAGGTTAGGTTAGGTTAGGTTAGGTTAGGTTAGGTTAGGTTAGGTTAGGTTAGGTTAGGTTAGGTTAGGTTAGGTTAGGTTAGGTTAGGTTAGGTTAGGTTAGGTTAGGTTAGGTTAGGTTAGGTTAGGTTAGGTTAGGTTAGGTTAGGTTAGGTTAGGTTAGGTTAGGTTAGGTTAGGTTAGGTTAGGTTAGGTTAGGTTAGGTTAGGTTAGGTTAGGTTAGGTTAGGTTAGGTTAGGTTAGGTTAGGTTAGGTTAGGTTAGGTTAGGTTAGGTTAGGTTAGGTTAGGTTAGGTTAGGTTAGGTTAGGTTAGGTTAGGTTAGGTTAGGTTAGGTTAGGTTAGGTTAGGTTAGGTTAGGTTAGGTTAGGTTAGGTTAGGTTAGGTTAGGTTAGGTTAGGTTAGGTTAGGTTAGGTTAGGTTAGGTTAGGTTAGGTTAGGTTAGGTTAGGTTAGGTTAGGTTAGGTTAGGTTAGGTTAGGTTAGGTTAGGTTAGGTTAGGTTAGGTTAGGTTAGGTTAGGTTAGGTTAGGTTAGGTTAGGTTAGGTTAGGTTAGGTTAGGTTAGGTTAGGTTAGGTTAGGTTAGGTTAGGTTAGGTTAGGTTAGGTTAGGTTAGGTTAGGTTAGGTTAGGTTAGGTTAGGTTAGGTTAGGTTAGGTTAGGTTAGGTTAGGTTAGGTTAGGTTAGGTTAGGTTAGGTTAGGTTAGGTTAGGTTAGGTTAGGTTAGGTTAGGTTAGGTTAGGTTAGGTTAGGTTAGGTTAGGTTAGGTTAGGTTAGGTTAGGTTAGGTTAGGTTAGGTTAGGTTAGGTTAGGTTAGGTTAGGTTAGGTTAGGTTAGGTTAGGTTAGGTTAGGTTAGGTTAGGTTAGGTTAGGTTAGGTTAGGTTAGGTTAGGTTAGGTTAGGTTAGGTTAGGTTAGGTTAGGTTAGGTTAGGTTAGGTTAGGTTAGGTTAGGTTAGGTTAGGTTAGGTTAGGTTAGGTTAGGTTAGGTTAGGTTAGGTTAGGTTAGGTTAGGTTAGGTTAGGTTAGGTTAGGTTAGGTTAGGTTAGGTTAGGTTAGGTTAGGTTAGGTTAGGTTAGGTTAGGTTAGGTTAGGTTAGGTTAGGTTAGGTTAGGTTAGGTTAGGTTAGGTTAGGTTAGGTTAGGTTAGGTTAGGTTAGGTTAGGTTAGGTTAGGTTAGGTTAGGTTAGGTTAGGTTAGGTTAGGTTAGGTTAGGTTAGGTTAGGTTAGGTTAGGTTAGGTTAGGTTAGGTTAGGTTAGGTTAGGTTAGGTTAGGTTAGGTTAGGTTAGGTTAGGTTAGGTTAGGTTAGGTTAGGTTAGGTTAGGTTAGGTTAGGTTAGGTTAGGTTAGGTTAGGTTAGGTTAGGTTAGGTTAGGTTAGGTTAGGTTAGGTTAGGTTAGGTTAGGTTAGGTTAGGTTAGGTTAGGTTAGGTTAGGTTAGGTTAGGTTAGGTTAGGTTAGGTTAGGTTAGGTTAGGTTAGGTTAGGTTAGGTTAGGTTAGGTTAGGTTAGGTTAGGTTAGGTTAGGTTAGGTTAGGTTAGGTTAGGTTAGGTTAGGTTAGGTTAGGTTAGGTTAGGTTAGGTTAGGTTAGGTTAGGTTAGGTTAGGTTAGGTTAGGTTAGGTTAGGTTAGGTTAGGTTAGGTTAGGTTAGGTTAGGTTAGGTTAGGTTAGGTTAGGTTAGGTTAGGTTAGGTTAGGTTAGGTTAGGTTAGGTTAGGTTAGGTTAGGTTAGGTTAGGTTAGGTTAGGTTAGGTTAGGTTAGGTTAGGTTAGGTTAGGTTAGGTTAGGTTAGGTTAGGTTAGGTTAGGTTAGGTTAGGTTAGGTTAGGTTAGGTTAGGTTAGGTTAGGTTAGGTTAGGTTAGGTTAGGTTAGGTTAGGTTAGGTTAGGTTAGGTTAGGTTAGGTTAGGTTAGGTTAGGTTAGGTTAGGTTAGGTTAGGTTAGGTTAGGTTAGGTTAGGTTAGGTTAGGTTAGGTTAGGTTAGGTTAGGTTAGGTTAGGTTAGGTTAGGTTAGGTTAGGTTAGGTTAGGTTAGGTTAGGTTAGGTTAGGTTAGGTTAGGTTAGGTTAGGTTAGGTTAGGTTAGGTTAGGTTAGGTTAGGTTAGGTTAGGTTAGGTTAGGTTAGGTTAGGTTAGGTTAGGTTAGGTTAGGTTAGGTTAGGTTAGGTTAGGTTAGGTTAGGTTAGGTTAGGTTAGGTTAGGTTAGGTTAGGTTAGGTTAGGTTAGGTTAGGTTAGGTTAGGTTAGGTTAGGTTAGGTTAGGTTAGGTTAGGTTAGGTTAGGTTAGGTTAGGTTAGGTTAGGTTAGGTTAGGTTAGGTTAGGTTAGGTTAGGTTAGGTTAGGTTAGGTTAGGTTAGGTTAGGTTAGGTTAGGTTAGGTTAGGTTAGGTTAGGTTAGGTTAGGTTAGGTTAGGTTAGGTTAGGTTAGGTTAGGTTAGGTTAGGTTAGGTTAGGTTAGGTTAGGTTAGGTTAGGTTAGGTTAGGTTAGGTTAGGTTAGGTTAGGTTAGGTTAGGTTAGGTTAGGTTAGGTTAGGTTAGGTTAGGTTAGGTTAGGTTAGGTTAGGTTAGGTTAGGTTAGGTTAGGTTAGGTTAGGTTAGGTTAGGTTAGGTTAGGTTAGGTTAGGTTAGGTTAGGTTAGGTTAGGTTAGGTTAGGTTAGGTTAGGTTAGGTTAGGTTAGGTTAGGTTAGGTTAGGTTAGGTTAGGTTAGGTTAGGTTAGGTTAGGTTAGGTTAGGTTAGGTTAGGTTAGGTTAGGTTAGGTTAGGTTAGGTTAGGTTAGGTTAGGTTAGGTTAGGTTAGGTTAGGTTAGGTTAGGTTAGGTTAGGTTAGGTTAGGTTAGGTTAGGTTAGGTTAGGTTAGGTTAGGTTAGGTTAGGTTAGGTTAGGTTAGGTTAGGTTAGGTTAGGTTAGGTTAGGTTAGGTTAGGTTAGGTTAGGTTAGGTTAGGTTAGGTTAGGTTAGGTTAGGTTAGGTTAGGTTAGGTTAGGTTAGGTTAGGTTAGGTTAGGTTAGGTTAGGTTAGGTTAGGTTAGGTTAGGTTAGGTTAGGTTAGGTTAGGTTAGGTTAGGTTAGGTTAGGTTAGGTTAGGTTAGGTTAGGTTAGGTTAGGTTAGGTTAGGTTAGGTTAGGTTAGGTTAGGTTAGGTTAGGTTAGGTTAGGTTAGGTTAGGTTAGGTTAGGTTAGGTTAGGTTAGGTTAGGTTAGGTTAGGTTAGGTTAGGTTAGGTTAGGTTAGGTTAGGTTAGGTTAGGTTAGGTTAGGTTAGGTTAGGTTAGGTTAGGTTAGGTTAGGTTAGGTTAGGTTAGGTTAGGTTAGGTTAGGTTAGGTTAGGTTAGGTTAGGTTAGGTTAGGTTAGGTTAGGTTAGGTTAGGTTAGGTTAGGTTAGGTTAGGTTAGGTTAGGTTAGGTGTGGTTAGGTTAGGTTAGGTTAGGTTAGGTTAGGTTAGGTTAGGTTAGGTTAGGTTAGGTTAGGTTAGGTTAGGTTAGGTTAGGTTAGGTTAGGTTAGGTTAGGTTAGGTTAGGTTAGGTTAGGTTAGGTTAGGTTAGGTTAGGTTAGGTTAGGTTAGGTTAGGTTAGGTTAGGTTAGGTTAGGTTAGGTTAGGTTAGGTTAGGTTAGGTTAGGTTAGGTTAGGTTAGGTTAGGTTAGGTTAGGTTAGGTTAGGTTAGGTTAGGTTAGGTTAGGTTAGGTTAGGTTAGGTTAGGTTAGGTTAGGTTAGGTTAGGTTAGGTTAGGTTAGGTTAGGTTAGGTTAGGTTAGGTTAGGTTAGGTTAGGTTAGGTTAGGTTAGGTTAGGTTAGGTTAGGTTAGGTTAGGTTAGGTTAGGTTAGGTTAGGTTAGGTTAGGTTAGGTTAGGTTAGGTTAGGTTAGGTTAGGTTAGGTTAGGTTAGGTTAGGTTAGGTTAGGTTAGGTTAGGTTAGGTTAGGTTAGGTTAGGTTAGGTTAGGTTAGGTTAGGTTAGGTTAGGTTAGGTTAGGTTAGGTTAGGTTAGGTTAGGTTAGGTTAGGTTAGGTTAGGTTAGGTTAGGTTAGGTTAGGTTAGGTTAGGTTAGGTTAGGTTAGGTTAGGTTAGGTTAGGTTAGGTTAGGTTAGGTTAGGTTAGGTTAGGTTAGGTTAGGTTAGGTTAGGTTAGGTTAGGTTAGGTTAGGTTAGGTTAGGTTAGGTTAGGTTAGGTTAGGTTAGGTTAGGTTAGGTTAGGTTAGGTTAGGTTAGGTTAGGTTAGGTTAGGTTAGGTTAGGTTAGGTTAGGTTAGGTTAGGTTAGGTTAGGTTAGGTTAGGTTAGGTTAGGTTAGGTTAGGTTAGGTTAGGTTAGGTTAGGTTAGGTTAGGTTAGGTTAGGTTAGGTTAGGTTAGGTTAGGTTAGGTTAGGTTAGGTTAGGTTAGGTTAGGTTAGGTTAGGTTAGGTTAGGTTAGGTTAGGTTAGGTTAGGTTAGGTTAGGTTAGGTTAGGTTAGGTTAGGTTAGGTTAGGTTAGGTTAGGTTAGGTTAGGTTAGGTTAGGTTAGGTTAGGTTAGGTTAGGTTAGGTTAGGTTAGGTTAGGTTAGGTTAGGTTAGGTTAGGTTAGGTTAGGTTAGGTTAGGTTAGGTTAGGTTAGGTTAGGTTAGGTTAGGTTAGGTTAGGTTAGGTTAGGTTAGGTTAGGTTAGGTTAGGTTAGGTTAGGTTAGGTTAGGTTAGGTTAGGTTAGGTTAGGTTAGGTTAGGTTAGGTTAGGTTAGGTTAGGTTAGGTTAGGTTAGGTTAGGTTAGGTTAGGTTAGGTTAGGTTAGGTTAGGTTAGGTTAGGTTAGGTTAGGTTAGGTTAGGTTAGGTTAGGTTAGGTTAGGTTAGGTTAGGTTAGGTTAGGTTAGGTTAGGTTAGGTTAGGTTAGGTTAGGTTAGGTTAGGTTAGGTTAGGTTAGGTTAGGTTAGGTTAGGTTAGGTTAGGTTAGGTTAGGTTAGGTTAGGTTAGGTTAGGTTAGGTTAGGTTAGGTTAGGTTAGGTTAGGTTAGGTTAGGTTAGGTTAGGTTAGGTTAGGTTAGGTTAGGTTAGGTTAGGTTAGGTTAGGTTAGGTTAGGTTAGGTTAGGTTAGGTTAGGTTAGGTTAGGTTAGGTTAGGTTAGGTTAGGTTAGGTTAGGTTAGGTTAGGTTAGGTTAGGTTAGGTTAGGTTAGGTTAGGTTAGGTTAGGTTAGGTTAGGTTAGGTTAGGTTAGGTTAGGTTAGGTTAGGTTAGGTTAGGTTAGGTTAGGTTAGGTTAGGTTAGGTTAGGTTAGGTTAGGTTAGGTTAGGTTAGGTTAGGTTAGGTTAGGTTAGGTTAGGTTAGGTTAGGTTAGGTTAGGTTAGGTTAGGTTAGGTTAGGTTAGGTTAGGTTAGGTTAGGTTAGGTTAGGTTAGGTTAGGTTAGGTTAGGTTAGGTTAGGTTAGGTTAGGTTAGGTTAGGTTAGGTTAGGTTAGGTTAGGTTAGGTTAGGTTAGGTTAGGTTAGGTTAGGTTAGGTTAGGTTAGGTTAGGTTAGGTTAGGTTAGGTTAGGTTAGGTTAGGTTAGGTTAGGTTAGGTTAGGTTAGGTTAGGTTAGGTTAGGTTAGGTTAGGTTAGGTTAGGTTAGGTTAGGTTAGGTTAGGTTAGGTTAGGTTAGGTTAGGTTAGGTTAGGTTAGGTTAGGTTAGGTTAGGTTAGGTTAGGTTAGGTTAGGTTAGGTTAGGTTAGGTTAGGTTAGGTTAGGTTAGGTTAGGTTAGGTTAGGTTAGGTTAGGTTAGGTTAGGTTAGGTTAGGTTAGGTTAGGTTAGGTTAGGTTAGGTTAGGTTAGGTTAGGTTAGGTTAGGTTAGGTTAGGTTAGGTTAGGTTAGGTTAGGTTAGGTTAGGTTAGGTTAGGTTAGGTTAGGTTAGGTTAGGTTAGGTTAGGTTAGGTTAGGTTAGGTTAGGTTAGGTTAGGTTAGGTTAGGTTAGGTTAGGTTAGGTTAGGTTAGGTTAGGTTAGGTTAGGTTAGGTTAGGTTAGGTTAGGTTAGGTTAGGTTAGGTTAGGTTAGGTTAGGTTAGGTTAGGTTAGGTTAGGTTAGGTTAGGTTAGGTTAGGTTAGGTTAGGTTAGGTTAGGTTAGGTTAGGTTAGGTTAGGTTAGGTTAGGTTAGGTTAGGTTAGGTTAGGTTAGGTTAGGTTAGGTTAGGTTAGGTTAGGTTAGGTTAGGTTAGGTTAGGTTAGGTTAGGTTAGGTTAGGTTAGGTTAGGTTAGGTTAGGTTAGGTTAGGTTAGGTTAGGTTAGGTTAGGTTAGGTTAGGTTAGGTTAGGTTAGGTTAGGTTAGGTTAGGTTAGGTTAGGTTAGGTTAGGTTAGGTTAGGTTAGGTTAGGTTAGGTTAG
>OW052077.1:18171849-18175767 GCA_932526445.1 Phragmatobia fuliginosa | reverse complement strand
GCGCAAAACCCGGGGAAACTTGTTTGGGGATTATAGGGCTCATACCCCTATCCCTAAGGACTCACTTTCCACATAAGTTTTCCCCCTACTACACATAGAGTGATTTTAAACTATCCCGGGAAAATATAATTATATATTGAATGACTTATAACGTTTCAAAACAAAAATATAGTGTTTACTTCCGCTCAAACCGGAAAACTTTTTATCAAGAACAGTGGCATCATAACCTGGACTCTTAGGGACTCAATAATACTTCCCAACGCTCCCCAACAAAGTGTCGTACAATATAGTGAACATCCCAAAATTTATAATTATATATTAGGCGAGCTTTACGGAAAACAATAAACGTAAACAAACCACACACGGGAAAACCGTCGGGAGGAAAATTCTCAATACCCGAGGGTTGAACAACCCCAACACCATTTCCACATCTTCGTTCACATCGAGACCTACAAGTGGACACTTTTCCCGTGGAAATCGGACCACAAATAGCGAAATTGAAAAATTAGGTCAAATTAAATATTAAAAACCTAACATATAAATTCCAAGAATTTCTATCGAATTCCTCAACTTTGGAGGCTAATATCTTCGGGACCGGCAGACTTAGAGGGAATCCAACACCGGATAAATTATCCTTGGGGTAAGGAGATTCCTATCCGCCCAAAAAATCCCCTAAGTCGGGACAACCGGTTTTCGAGGTAGTGGACCTGCCAAACAAACACACAGAACCTTTGAGGCTAAATAACTCCGGAACGGTGGCTCCGATCAGAAAAATTTCTTCAGTTGGGACGTAGCTCGCATTGAGACCTACCTATTGGTGCCTTCAGGACGGCTGAATTTCAGGCCGTTCCTGAAACAAACATTGTTATAGTTTTAATTACATAAACAAACAGCCCAAAATTTTTAAAATCAGTAGCTTCACCGTAGCTGACACTCCCCTCCCTTCCCCACACAAGATCTGAAAAATTTTTGACCGGCTGGACCGAAATTGATGAGAAACCTATCAATAGATAGTTAGCTCGAAATCTCGGGACTGGCTGGTCCGATCTTGATCGGGTTTTCGGGTGAGGATTGAGGACTAGGAGACTCATCCTAATAACCAAGGAGTGGCATTCTACGAACAAATTCGAATTATTATTATTATTAAAATTAGTCATCAAAATTTTGAAGTTTATAATAGTAAAAAGTTTTGGACTGTTACGGCATAGGGAGGCTGCCGTCCACCCTCTTCCCACCCCACGAAACTGAGACTTTGACCGGCTGAACCGAGATTGATAGGAATTTTGTCAATCGACAATCAGGCCGATATCTCAGGATTGGCTGGTCCGATTTCGTTCGGGTTTTCGGGAATCGATAGAGGACTTAGTGCCCTATCCTCCTGAGGTAAGAGAGGCCCTCTACCTAGAGTCTTTAGGATATTTTAAAAAATTATTTATTTTATTTAAATTATTAATATTAAACTCATTTCAGAAAAACTAACTGATATATAGTTAGCAATATCCGCGACTCCACGTAGGGTTTTTTCAGGATTTTAAAATTTCCAAAAATATTTTTTGGAAATTTTATTCCTTTTTAATTTTCTGCTTCCCACTAGACTAGTGACATTGTACCTGTCTTTTGACGGTACAATTAGGTTAGGTATTTTAAACTGTAAATATATATTGAACTTTTTTGACTTTATCTTTTAACTGTATATGGTTGAAATTTTAATAATTTAAATTATTGATTATTGTACTGACATTGTACCTGTCTATTGGCAGTACAATTAGTTTTAGGTATTTTGGTGTATATATATTGGAATTTTAACTTTTTATTTTGAATTATTGACATTTTAACTATATTTTAATTGTTCAATATTTGGAAATTTAATTTAAATTATTAATTATATTATTTGACATTGTACCTTGTCTTTTGACGGTACAATTAGGTGTAAGATTTTAATTGTATATATTTTAATTCTAGATATTGACTTTTAACTGCACATAATTTGTAATTTTACAAATTGAAATTATTGTTTTAAAAATTTTTATATTTTAGTTTATATTTTAACTTATTGACAGGGGTTTACACCTCTATTTACATAGACAAGCTCAATCAGAGCACAGCTTTTATTTTGAATTTTAATTTGTTTTAATTTGATTATATTTGTTTTAATATCTTGACGCAAACCCCCCTATACAGGGTCACTTTACATACATTTCCCCGTCACACTCTCACTCTCGCAATAATGCCTAACATGTACGAAACCCCCCCAACATCACGCGTAGCTCCCGAGGCCTCCACCTCGCCTATTGTTGTTAAAGACGCAGCAAAAACTTTCATACGGAGACCCGGAACCAAGCGAAGGTCACTCGACCAGATGGAACAATTTAAGAGGCAGCATACCACCTACGCTAGCCAGTCGAGTGACCTCCTACTCCAGGAGGTAATGACCACCTTCGAGGAGATCCCCTCGAAGTGTGCGCAATACCCGCAAATGCGGAAGGATATTAAAGCCTTCCTGGAGTCAGCTTCGGATAAGGGTCTCCGTCTTTTATTCGAACTGAGCAGGCGTGTTAAGAGCCTGGAGGAGAAGGTGGCCGAGGCTGCCGGCGTGACGGTGATCGAGACCGCAGACCCGGAGACCCTCGAATCAAAACTACCGGAGATCGCGATCCTGGCCAAACTTGCGGAGATGGAGGACTCTATCTTCACGTGGTTCAATGAAACATATTACAAACTGCGAGACAAAATCACCGACGCCTCAACAAAAATAGAGGAGCAAAATGCCGAGGCTGTCGAAAAGATCCACGAGAAGATAGAGTCCATCCAAGTCGACATGGACGTGGCAACGGAGGGGATCGTGGTGCGGGCGCAGTCCCAGATCGAAGATCTGGTCGGGACTGTCGCTCGGGACTTGGTTGTTGAAACCAAGTCCCACATCGGCGAGGCAATCGGTGAGGCTATCAAGCTCCAAAAGCCCGAGAGCCTCCCGGCCCCGGTCCCCCCCTTGACATACGCCAGGGCCGCAGCAGCCGGACCCGGGCGCCGACCGGCGCTTCACTCGGTGGCGGTCACCTCCACGAACAGTCTTGAGACTGCCGAGGAGGTGCTCGTCAAGGTGAAAAAGGCGGTCGACGCCAGGAGTACCGGCTTAAAGGTAAGTAAGGCCAGGAAGGCGAAGAACCGGATGGTCATCCTGGGTTGCGACACCGAGGGGGAACGCGATCGAGTGAGAGCAAAACTCGAAAACAGTGGTAGTGGGCTTGTGGTGGCCCCAATGAAAAATAAGGATCCACTCGTCGTCCTCAAGGACGTTTTTGTCGATGGGGACGACGAGGACGTGATTAGGGCCCTTTACACCCAAAACGCGGATATTTTCATGGGGCTGCCGCAAGAAGAAAAAGAAATTAGATTAAAATACAAAAAACGCACTAGAAATCCCGAGACGTCCCACTTAATCCTCCAAGTGAGGCCGAAAGTGTGGCAGCGGATGACCGGGGCCGGAACTCTCTACCTGGATCTACAAAGGGTCAGGGTGGAGGACCAATCCCCGGTCATCCAATGCACAAGGTGCCTGGCATTCGGCCACGGCCGAAAGTACTGCACCGCGAGTGTGGACAGTTGCAGCCACTGCGGAGGTCCGCACCTCCGTGTGAAGTGCCCCGAGTATTCTGCGGGGGCCGGCCCGCGATGCTGCAACTGCGCACACTCCGGGGTGGAGAACGTAGGCCACAACGCCTATAGCGCCGAATGCCCAACCCGCCTTAAGTGGGACTACTTGGCGAGGTCCAACACGTCATATTTATGACTATCCACCCACAGTACACACACACAAGACAGAAACACATACACCTATACACAAACATAGACACTTATGTATGAAATATATAATAACTATATAAATGATTACATAAAAAACATGCATACAACATATAA
>OW052077.1:18004349-18164349 GCA_932526445.1 Phragmatobia fuliginosa | reverse complement strand
GCCATCGACGGGGGTGTGTGTTCCGCCCGCTGCGGGAATAAGCCCTCGACCACTTCTTGCAGGAAGCTGGGCTGGAGAGTCTCCGTAAGGGGGGGGCCCGACGTGCGGAGCTTTTCACGCACCGCACGATAAGGGCGACCCCAGGGGTCACGCTCGAGACTCTCCAGCATCTCCTCTCTAAACCTAACCTAACCTAACCTAACCTAACCTAACCTAACCTAACCTAACCTAACCTAACCTAACCTAACCTAACCTAACCTAACCTAACCTAACCTAACCTAACCTAACCTAACCTAACCTAACCTAACCTAACCTAACCTAACCTAACCTAACCTAACCTAACCTAACCTAACCTAACCTAACCTAACCTAACCTAACCTAACCTCGAAGTCTTGTATAGACGCAGGGCTAGAAACCAGCAGGAGTGCCACCTGGTGCTCAAGGTATCGCCCGCTCTATACCAGAAGCTTATGTCGGTCGGCAGAGTCTACATAGACCTCCAACGCGTCCGGGTGGAAGATCAATCACCCCTGGTGCAGTGCACCAAATGCCTAGCATATGGGCACGGGCGCAAGATATGCACAGAGGTCGTAGACCTCTGCTACTATTGCGGAGGCCCCCACCTAAAGGCGGAGTGCGATCAATTTCTGGCGGCCCAAGCACCAACTTGTAAGAGTTGTGTGAGGGCAAAATTACCTGATACCTCCCACAGCGTGTACAGTGACCAGTGCCCCGTCAGGAAAAAATGGGACGCGCTGGCGAGGTCGGCAGTGGCTTATTCCTGATGTCGCCGCCGGCGTCCCACTAGATGAAAAAGCCATCCAGTTGAGTACACACAGCATTCGTCTACAATTTAAAATGGGAAACATATTAGAAAAAATTATTAAAAAATTTAGGAATCCAGTTAATAAAATTCAAAATCTTAAATCACCAAAAGTAAAAGTCTTTCAAAAAATAGTACTAACACACATAAACAAAACGGTAAATGACATAATTAATTGGACTTACTTTCATTTGAAAATAAGTAAATTAAAGTATAAATCTATAAATGTCAGTGTAGCTATAAGTTTTAGGTACGAAATTAAGTATAATAGATATAAGAATTATGTACTATTTATATTTTGATAAATATATAATAGCATAATAAAAATTAGGAATAAGAATAGATATATAACGCTGTATACAAGCAGAAATATCGTTAGTGCTAAGTGTTAGATAATAACAACAAAAACTGTTAAATCAATAAGCTCTAATATAAAGATTAGAAAAATAGTATATAATATACATCCACATATATTAGATAGTGTAAAATTAACTAATTATAAGATACATAAAACATAAAAAAAGAACAAAAATATAAAATAAGATAAGTAGTAGTAGTAATAGTAGAATAAGATAGATTCCTAAGAATAAAGTTGTAAAATAAAATACTAACTATAATTATACAAGTCTGCGTATATTAAAGAAAATAATACAAACGCAGAATAACCTGTTTCATAAAATTGCTCTAAAAATAGTATAGTAAAATAAATATAACTGTATAAATACAATATCCTATCAATAAAATGTAAATAAAATAAGTAAATAATATAACAAAACATGGAATATTATGTTTCCCAAAATAGCTCCTAGAAATAGTATAGTAAAAAATAAATTTAACTGCATAAATACAGTATACTATAAATAAAAAGTAAATAATATGAGATACATTTAATATGGCTTCCTAAAATGAGATGAACCATAAAAACTGTCAATACATACAGAAATGTATATGTGATCCCTCACTCCCTCACATAGTACATGGAAAAGAATTCTAGTTAATATAGATATAAATAAGAGATAGTAGAACAGTCAATAGAAAGTTACAAAAAAGCCAGGATAAATAAAAGAAAGATTACATTTCTAAGCAAATACTCAACAAAGTAACCACAAACGTAAAAAATTAAATTTTCAATATTAGAACTGCTAAGAAATAAATTAATTACCAAAGGTCCCAGATCATGTTTGGGGAGAAATACGCAGTCCGGATATAGAACCGGACTATTTAAAAAAAAAAAAAAAAAAAAAAAAACCTAACCTAACCTAACCTAACCTAACCTAACCTAACCTAACCTAACCTAACCTAACCTAACCTAACCTAACCTAACCTAACCTAACCTAACCTAACCTAACCTAACCTAACCTAACCTAACCTAACCTAACCTAACCTAACCTAACCATCATAAAATAGCTATATAAACTTTCTTAGATTATCGACTCGAAGCTTTTGGCGGCTGAGATTCACTTTGTTTTGATTTAAAACACTGTTTAGCTTGTATTATTAACTTTTTTCACGAAATTTTTAGGACTTTGACGCTTTTTAGTGTTTTTTCACACTTCAAACGCTAAAATCTTTGTCGTTTGACAACCGAATCTTTTGATTTTGGTTCTAAATTGTCGGCGTTAGCGTCGCCTACACGTGTGTACCTCGTTTTCGGGGCTGCACCACTTAACACCTGAAAAAATCGCTGTAAACACTTCAAAAGTACCTAAAAATCATAAATTTTTAACTTTAAACTGTACTTACCTGACCTTCCGAGCCACTCGCTGCCGAGAGCTCGTTGTTTTTGACTACATCTGCACCCTTGCTGTACACCACCACCGGCTGAACACCCTCCGACTTACCATCGGAGCAGGAACACCTGAAAACTTAGGAATTTTCACTAAAAATCACCAAAATTAACGTTTTTCGACAATAATTTGGAAACCCTTTGGCTTAAAATTATAAATTTGGCATATTTAGATAGGGCTCATTTAGCCGCGTCGAAAGACACCACTCCCGTCGAAATCCGACGAGTGGATTTTCAAAAACGGGCCCGCCCACCCACCCATTCTAGCTTGGGTATATCAATTTTCAGGGGTACGGAAGCAGCAGGGGTTTGAAACATTTTTGACTTTTTTAAACTATTGACCAAATTGATTACGTATCATTACGTACCGACTTCTGACTACTTTAATTGACTAAACCGACAACTACGACCCCCTTTACAGGCCGTAGAAACGAATCTACACATTGTAAAATTACTATATTTTGTTTTGATTTTGAAAACTCTAGGTTTTGCGTATCTCCCCCCCTTTATCTACCTCTTATTACACACACACTTACATAACACCACCATGAGTCCCCCCACTACTTCCACGACCTCCAAACCATCAAATTACCCAGCGAACAGGAGAAGTTTAACCCTGGACCAAAAGTGCTCGACGTGGCTCCAAGAAGCCACGCAATACGGAAAAAAGGCCAAAACCGCCCTGAATGAGGCCAGGAACCTAAAATCAGAGTTGAAAGTAATAAACTTCGATATGATCGACAAATTGATAGCATTAGTTAGCTCTATGGAGAAACACTTTGAGCAGACTGGGAAGGAGGAAAAGACTAGTAGGTTGGAAAGGACAGTCGACTCTATATCGGAAACCATAAACACAAATAAGGTTTATCTAAGGAACATTGGAGAGAGCCTGGAACAGAGGTTTGGCGAGCTGGAAACTAAACTTATGGGCAAATTAAAAGAGGACACTGAGATTACAAATAACAGCATCCAAGTAGCGAAGGATTTCCAAACGCAAGAAATCTGCGATCATATTACTCAGGCGTTAAATACTAACTATACGCATATTGAAAATTTCGTAGATGGCTCCTTCGAAACTCTAAATGACAAACTGGATGAGCACACAGTATCGATCACCCAAAATGTAGCGGAAAGTCTGAAAAAACTGAAATCCGGACTCACACCTGCGGATGAGGTCGAGGCGACTTTTGGGGATATAAAAACCATAAAAGCCGCAGTGGAGGACCTTCGGACACGGGGGCTCGCGTCCGGAGCTACTCCCTCCTACGCAGATGCGGTAAGGCAACCCAAAACATCGTGGGAACATCAGCCTTCACACTCCCTCATCATTTCCTCTTCGGAGAGTAGGGACACCGCAGGTGAAGTAATCGAGTACATTAAGGAGGCACTAAACGCAAAGAAAAGCGGAATTCGGGTGGAGAAGCTGAGGAAAGTACGAGATAGGAAGGTCATCCTCAGCTGCTCCACCAGAACTGAGCTGGACAAAGTAGAGGCAAAGCTGAAAACGAAGCCTAACATCGTCTTCGAAGAGGCAAAGAACAAAAGCCCGCTAGTCATCTTTAAAAACGTCTTGTCCTATAACACGGATGACGAAATCAAGACCGCCTTACTAAACCAAAATAACAGCGTATTCGGGGACCTGGCGACCGACATAAGTCAAGCAGAGGTCATGTATAGACGCAGGGCTCGGAACCAGCACGAATGCCATCTAGTGCTCAGAGTGACGCCCGCTCTATACCAGAAGCTTATGTCGGTCGGCAGGGTCTACATAGACCTCCAACGCGTCCGGGTGGAAGACCAATCACCCCTGGTGCAGTGCACCAAATGCCTCGCATATGGGCATGGGCGCAAGATATGCACAGAGGCCGTGGACCTCTGCTACTATTGTGGAGGCCCCCACTTAAAGGCGGACTGTGAACAGTTCCTGGCGGCCCAAGCACCAACTTGTAAGAGTTGTGTAAGGGCAAAAATGCTTGATACCTCCCACAGCGTCTACAGTGACCAGTGCCCCATCCGGAAAAAGTGGGACGCGCTGGCGAGGTCGGCCGTGGCTTATTCCTGATGCCGCCGCCGGCGTCCCACTTGAGGAAAACACCAACGGATCGAGCGCACACAACATTCTACATTTTGAAAAGAGAAACATATTAGAACACAACATCAAAAATTATAGGAATCTTGTTAACAAAAACCAAAATTTTAAAACACCAAAATTAGAAGTTTCTCAATTAAAAGCACTAATACACATAAATAAAACGTTGGATGACACATTTAATTGGACTTACTTTCTTTCAAAAATAAGTAAATTAAAATACAAGTTGAAAAATGACAGCAGTGTAAATATAAATGTTAGGTACAAAAGCAAGTATTATAGGTATTAGAATTATGTACTATTTATATTTTGATAAATATATAATAGCATAATAAAAAAAAAAAAAACTAAGAATAAGAATAGATATATAACACTGTATAAAGCAGAAATATCATAAGTGCTAAGTTCTAGATTAAATAAATACAAAAAAACTGTTAATTAATAAGCTGTAAATATAAAAATTAGGAAAAATAGTATATACTATACATTCACATATATAATGTTACATAAAATTAAGTAATTATAAGATACAAAAAAACATAAAAAAGAACAAAAATATAAACGTAAAACAACCTTTATTTTAAAATAGTTACCCAAAAATAAAATAGAAAAATAAAAAATAGTTTCCTAAGAATAAAATAGTAAAATAAGATAGATTCCTAAGAATAAAATAGTAAAATAAGATACTAACTAAAGACACTTACATAAATTCACTTAAATTAAGTAATATAACACAAATGTAGAATAACGTGTTCCCCAAAATAGTTCCTAAAATAGTACAGTAAAACAAATATAACTGTATAAATAGAATATTTCATCAATAAAATGTAAATAATATAGGATACATTTAATATGGCTTCCTAAAATTAGATTAAACTATAAAAAATTGTCAAAACATATTGAAGTGTGTATGTGATCCCTCACATAATATATAGATGAGAATAGTAGATAATATAGATATAGATAAAAAGATAGAAGAACACTTAATAGAAAATTATCAAAAATTCATGATATACAATAGAGCACACAATAGATGACATCTCTAAGCAAATACTTCAACAGAGTAACCACAAGCGTAAGCTTGATTTTCAATATTAAAAAATGCAAAGAAATAAATTAATTAATAAAGGTCCCAGATTCTTTTTGGGGAGAAAACGCGGTCCGGACTCAGAGCCGGACTACAAAAAAAAAAAAAAAAAAAAAAAAAACCTAACCTAACCTAACCTAACCTAACCTAACCTAACCTAACCTAACCTAACCTAACCTAACCTAACCTAACCTAACCTAACCTAACCTAACCTAACCTAACCTAACCTAACCTAACCTAACCTAACCTAACCTAACCTAACCTAACCTAACCTAACCTAACCTAACCTAACCTAACCTAACCTAACCTAACCTAACCTAACCTAACCTAACCTAACCTAACCTAACCTAACCTAACCTAACCTAACCTAACCTAACCTAACCTAACCTAACCTAACCTAACCTAACCTAACCTAACCTAACCTAACCTAACCTAACCTAACCTAACCTAACCTAACCTAACCTAACCTAACCTAACCTAACCTAACCTAACCTAACCTAACCTAACCTAACCTAACCTAACCTAACCTAACCTAACCTAACCTAACCTAACCTAACCTAACCTAACCTAACCTAACCTAACCTAACCTAACCTAACCTAACCTAACCTAACCTAACCTAACCTAACCTAACCTAACCTAACCTAACCTAACCCACCGTTCCGCACGCTCTCCCGACGCGTAAGCTGCGATTTTTAACCGCTCCGTAGAAATAAATTCATAAAAGTGGTAAAAGTCAAGTGAAAACAGTAGTGTAGCATATCAAAAGTTGCGGCTTCGCGAGCCCTACACGTTAAAGAAAACCGCACGAAAATCGGTTAAGAATTGTGGATTTTCTTAGAAGAAAAACATTATTTTGACATAAACAAACGAGGTTAAAAAACACAAAAGTGCATTTATCTCGAAAAGTAGATCGAGAAGTGGTGTTTTTTAAACTGTGAGAGTGTGCGTCTCGAGGTCCTACGTCCTCTGAGACCCCTCTCGGATTTTTAGGGCGAAAATCCAGGAAAATACAACGTTTTTCCTAAAAAGCACGTGGCCACGAGGTCCCTGTTCCAGGATTCCTGGAAACCCTCTGACCACATAAGTTTGTTAAAGGATACGAGAGAGACCGGGAACAGTCAAAATTTTCCGGGAAAGTGTTGAGTGCGGAAATTTATGACAATTTTAAAAAACTGAAAATTTTCGACAAACTTTGAACAATTTTAACTTTTAATCTAAATCGATAACCTAAATTTTTTAAATTATCATCCCTTAGTGTAGTGTGTGTTGTGCGTGTTAAACTTTACCCCAAGAAAATCAGGCGAAAAACAAAGAAGATACAGGACTTATAAAAAAGGTAAACAAACTTTGTTTTAAAACACGCCGTAAAAGTTGCGGAAAACTTTTAAAAGGGCTATAGGGCCCAAACCCGTATCCCTAGGGACCCTTTATTATATACCATCTGTGCCCCACTACATATACAACATTACAAAAGTGCTCCGGTCAAATATAATTATACATTAAGTGAGAAACATAACAGTGAAAATACCTATTGCGTAAATTTCTGCACCAAAACGGAAAACTTTCCCTGTGACTATAGCACCCTGATCTGGACCCCTAGAAACCCGCAAATATTTACCATCCTTTTCCAACATAGTGACGAACACACTAGTGAACATCTTGGAAAATATAATTATCCCCTAAGCGAGTTATAGGAATCCAAAAACAATAAACAAAAAACCGGGAAATCCTTCGGGAATTAAAATACTGAGCTCCCGAGGGTTGAACCACTTCAACACTACCATAAGTTTGTCGGCCCCATCAAGACCTACAAAAAGACACCGTTCCCGAGGAGATCGGACCACGGACGGCTGGGTTAGGCGACTTCAAAGATTTTGGTAAAAAATTCCGTCAACATTCCATCAAAACGGAAAGAAATTTCAAAACAAGAAATTTCTCAGAAATTCCTTAGCAAATTCCTTGGAATTTCCAAACTTTGAGGTCAAATATCTTCGGATCTGCGGTACTTAGAGGGAAATTAACACCAGGTAAATAATCCTAGGGGTAAGAAGACTACGAATCACCCAAAAAATCCCCTAATTAAAAATCGTCGTTTCTGAGATACAAAGTACCAAAAAACATACAAAAACCTTTGAAGTTGAATAACTCTGAAACGGCGGCTCCGACTCAAAAACTTTCTTCGGGTGGAATATAGCCCGCAATAAAACCTATTCAGTGGTGCTTTCAGGACGACTGAATTTCAGGCCGTTCCTGAAAAAATCATCTTTATAGTTTTAATTATAGTAAGCAAACAGCCCAAAATTTTTAAAATCATTAGCTTCATCGTAGCTGACACTCCCCTCCCTTCCCCACACAAGATCTGAGGAATTTTTGACCGGCTGGACCGAAATTGATGAGAAATCTATCAATAGATAGTTAGCTCGAAATCTCGGGACTGGCTGGTCCGATCTTGATCGGGTTTTCGAGTGAGGATTGAGGATTAGGAGACCCATCCTAATAACCAAGGAGTGGCATTCTACGAACAAATTCGAATTATTATTATTATTAAAATTAGTCATCAAAATTTTGAAGTTTATAATAGCAAAAAGTTTTGGACTGTTACGGCATAGGGAGGCTGCCGTCCACCCTCTCCCCACCCCACGAAACTGAGATTTTGACCGGCTGAACCGAGATTGATAGGATTTTTGTCAATCGACAATCAGGCCGATATCTCAGGATTGGCTGGTCCGATTTCGTTCGGGTTTTCGGGAGTCGATAGAGGACTTAGTGCCCTATCCTCCCGAGGTAAGAGAGGCTCTCTACCTAGAGTCTTTAGGATATTTTAAAAAATTATTATTTTTAATTTTAATTTAATTCATAATAAACCCAATTTTGGCTTCTAACCTATATATAGTTAGTAATATCCGCGACTCCACGTAGGGTTTTCAGGACTATAAAAATTTTCAAAAATATTTTTTGAATTTTTTATCCCTTTTTAATTACTTGCTTCCCACTAGGCTAGTGACATTGTACCTGTCTTTTGACGGTACAATTAGGTTAGGAAATTTTTAATTGTAAATATATATTGGACCTTTTGACTTTTTACCTTTTAATTGTATATACTTAATTGTAATTTTAATAATTTAAATTACTGATTTATATTGACATTGTACTTGTCTATTGACAGTACAATTAGTTGTAGGTAAATTTAACTGTGTATATATTTTAAAAATTTTAAACAGACTGACTTTCAGTAATTTTAACTGTACAGTATAGAAGTTTAGTAATTTGAGTTATAGACTATATTATTTGACTTGTACTCTGTCTATTGACAGTACAACTAGTTGTAAATTTTAATTTGAATATATATTAATTTAATTATTGAATTTTAACTGTACAGATTGACTATATTAAATTTTGTTTTATTTTTAAGTTATTGACTTTTAAATTGTTTTATATTTTAGCTTAGATTTTAACTATTTGACAGAGGCTTTACACCTCTCTTATATAGACTTGCTCAGATCAGAGCACAGATTTACTTTAAATTTTAGTTTGTTTTTAATTTGATTATCCTTGCTCTTTTTAATATTTGACACAAACCCCCCTATACAGGGTCATATACACATACACACTTCCCCCGTCACTCTCTCACTCTCGCAATTAACATGCCTAACATGTACGAAACCCCCCCAACATCACGCGCGGCTCCCGGTACCTCCACCTCGCCTATAGTAGTACAAGACGCAGCTAAAACGTTCATACGGAGACCCGGAACAAAGAGAAGGTCACTCGACCAGATGGAACAATTTAAGAGGCAGCAGACCAACTATGCTAGCCTGTCGAGTGACCACTTACTCCAGGAGGTGATGATAGTCTTTGAGGAGATTCCCTCAAAGACTGCTGGGTATCCGCAAATGCGAAAGGACATCAAAGCCTACCTGGAGTCAACATCGGATAGGGGTCTCCGTCTATTATTTGAATTAAGCAGGCGTGTTAAGAGCCTGGAGGAGAAGGTGGCCGAGGCTGCCGGCGTGACGGTGATCGAGGACACAGACCCAGAGACCGCCGCCTCAAATCTACCGGAGATAGCGATCCTGTCCAAACTTGCGGAAATGGAGGACTCCATCTTCACGTGGTTCAATGAGACTTACTACAAATTAAGAGACAGAATTAACGACGCCTCAACGAAAATGGAGGAGCAAAGCGCTGAGGCAGTCGAAAAGATCCACGAGAAGATGGAGTCCATCCAAGTAGACATGGACGTGGCGACGGAGGGGATCGTGGTGCGAGCGCAGTCCCAGATCGAAGATCTGGTCGGGACTGTTGCTCGGGACTTGGTTGTTGAGACCAAGTCCCACATCGGCGAGGCAATCGGTGAGGCTATCAAGCTCCAAAAGCCCGAGAGCCTCCCGGCCCCGGTCCCCCCCGTGGCCATGACATATGCTAGGGCCGCAGCAGCCGGACCCGGGCGCCGACCGGCGCTTCATTCGGTGGCGGTCACCTCCACGAACAGTCTTGAGACTGCCGAGGAGGTGCTTGCCAGGGTGAAAAAGGCGGTCGACGCCAGGAGTACCGGCTTAAAGGTAAGTAAGGCCAGGAAGGCGAAAAACCGTACGGTCATCCTGGGATGCGACACCGTGGGGGAGCGCGATCGAGTGAGGGAGAGAATAGAAAACAGTGGGGGTGGGCTTGTGGTGGAGCCCATGAAGAACAAAGATCCGCTTGTCGTCCTCAAAGACGTCATTGTTGATGGGGACGACGAGGACGTGATTCGGGCCCTATACACCCAGAACACGGAAATCTTCATGGGGCTACCACAAGAAGAAAAAGAGGTTAAAATTAAATATAAAAAGAGAACAAAAAATCCCGAGGCGTCCCACCTGATACTCCAGGTGAGGCCGAAAGTGTGGCAGCGGATGACCGGGACTGGAACCCTCTACCTCGACCTCCAAAGGGTCAGGGTGGAGGACCAGTCCCCGGTGGTCCAATGCACAAGGTGCCTGGCATTCGGCCATGGCCGCAAGTACTGCACCGAGAGTGTGGACAAGTGCAGCCACTGCGGAGGACCGCATTTGCGTGTGAAGTGCCCCGAGTACTCTGCGGGGGCCGGACCACGTTGCTGCAATTGTTCGCACTCTGGGCTAAGGAACGTTGGCCACAACGCCTATAGCGCCGAATGCCCAACCCGCCTTAAGTGGGACTACCTGGCCAGGTCCAACACGGCATACTTATGACTAGCCACCCACAGTACACACACATATAACAGTAACACGTACACTCATACACATACATAGACACTGATGTATGAAATATATAATAAATATATAAATGATTACATCAAAAAACATGCATACAACATATAACTCGTACAAATACAAATCGTTCATACAGAGGTGTCAACAGTTGTTTATATGTTAGAATATAAACACTCTGTTGACAAAGATAGGCAGATTATGAACTAACACAACATAAACACAAGCTAAACATACAAATACACAATACACGGGTCATAGGTATGGCGAGTTGGAACAAGTATCGGAGTGGAACGTCTCGGTGAGAAGAAACAAACATACAAGACAGACTTAGAATAAAATAAACAGGAAAAACCACTCCCACTGGTATTATACAAACATGACAGACTTTTAGCTAACTACACATTTATTAAACACTACACTTACACACAAATAAGTTCATAAATTGAAACATATAATATACTTATTTAATTACTTATTTAAATTATTTTACTAAACTACTTATCTTAAATTATTCTATCTTAAATTGTTCTTAATTATTGAAAGCAATAATTGACCAAAAAGTTGACAATTTCAAAAAGTAAAAATGCATACTATCCTTAATTTAATTATTTATTCTATTTTAATTTTAATTATTTATCTTAATTGTTTTATTCTATTTTAATACCTTGCAACTATCGAATGTAAATAATTTATTAATTCAGTTGGAAAAACTTGAAATGTAAACAATAGCAAAAGCTCTTAAACTCTGAATGGAAATGAAGTCAGATTGACTAATTAAGGAATTATAAAAATATATACAGTATGTAAAGACGAGAATGTAAATAACAAACAAGAAAATATATATAATGTAAATAGTGTAGATAAGCAAATGTAAACAAATTGGGAATATATACCCAATTAATTAATTAATAATAATAAGTTAGCATATATATATATTATCAGATATAAAAGAGCCTGTCGTTCCTACGGACGGGGAAAAGTGGCGAGGTCAAAAGAAAAAGACCTCATAAAAAAAAAAAAAAAAAAAAAAAAAAAAAAAAAACCTAACCTAACCTAACCTAACCTAACCTAACCTAACCTAACCTAACCTAACCTAACCTAACCTAACCTAACCTAACCTAACCTAACCTAACCTTTTTTTTTTTTTTTTTTTTTTTTTTTTAACGTGTGGAAATCCCCACGGACCGTCACCCCACCGGGGCTCTCGGCGGGGCAGTGTGTCGGACTCGAACCGACTAAAACCACACGGTGTGACCTCTCTGCGCCTGTACTTGGAAGGGATCCAGGTAACTGTTTTCCTTCTGGACCCCTCCCGGCGCCTGCCCGCACTGTTGCGGGCGCCATCTCCATATCCTCTCAAATTGGGCGACGTCCGGTCACACGCGGACGCCACCCCCTCGCGGCTGGCCACTACAGCGGATGGACGGGGAAACCCGTCCCGTCCACCCGCGGCCACTCTCAGGGCGGCATGAGACGCAGGTATGCGCGCCTCCGCCGCCCAGGGCGCCGGCGGCGGATCGGGTCCGAGTGGAGGTCATCCTCCCGGGCCTTCTCCGCCGCCTCCTTCTGCGAGATTACGTCCTCGCAGAAGGTTGCGACCGCGGTGAAACAACTGTCGCTACCGGCCATGGAGCGGACTACGACCGGCAGCGAGAGTTCCTCTCCGATTACTGCAGTGAGGGCCCGGCGCTGCGCCGCCCATGCGGGGCAGACCGCCAGCGTGTGCTGGGCCGTGTCCTCACTGCAGTCGCAGTGGTGGCAGGCGGGACTCGGTTCCCTCCTTGCGACCGAGTGCAGATACTTTCCGAAGCAACCGTGCCCGGAAAGCACCTGCGTCAGCCGGAAGGAAAGGGTCCCGTGCTGCCGCCCTGCCCACTCGGCGATGACCGGCTGGAGAGCCTCCACGGTGGCGAAGCCAGCGCGTGGAGTCTCCAGCCGGAAAGACCATCTAGCCAAGGTGGCTCGACGAGCGGCTTCGCGCCACTCGCGTACGTCCTCGGGCGGAGGGCGAATGCCCCTCTCCGCCCGGAATTCAGCCACTCGTCGATAAACTTCGGCGAGCACTTCCGCCTCCAGATCCCACGGGGGTGTTCCGGCCAAGGCGCAGGCCGCTTCGGTCGACACCGTGCGGTATCCGCGTATGGCTCTGACCGCCAATATCCTCTGAGGGCGCCAAAGGCGCGCCCTATTCTGGGCGGACAGAGCCGCCGCCCACACCGGTGCACCGTACAGTGCCATCGACCGGACCACCCCCGTGTACAGCCGCCTAGTGGGAACACTGGCCCCGCCCAAATTGGGCAAAAGGCGGCCGAGGGCGGAGGCAGTGCCCACCAACTTTGGAGCCAGCTGTCTGAAGTGCTCGTCGAAGAGCCACCTTCCGTCTAGGACCAGACCCAGGTACCTCATCTGGGCCCGGACCGGTACGAGGACCGAGTTGACCTCGATCGAGGCGCCGGCGGGTGGACCACGACGGGGCCCATGGAAGAGTAGGGCCTCCGTCTTATCCAGGGCCACCCGCAGACCCAGCGCCTCGATGCGCCCGACCACCATGGACACTCCTGTGGTGGCCAGGCGCGCCGCCTCCTGGAAGTTAGCCCCCCGGGCCGTGACTAAGGTGTCATCCGCGTAGCAGATTACACCCAGCCCGGGGGGGAGACGCCCTCGTAGGGCCCAGTCGTATCCCATGTTCCACAGGAGTGGTCCTAGGACTGACCCCTGTGGAACACCGCACGACATGGCCCTGCGTCTCAAGACGCCATCTCGGTCCTCGTACATGACGGTACGCTCCTCAAGATAGTCTGCCACCAGCCGCCTCAGGTACTCTGGCACTCCGTGGTAGCGGAGTGCTTCCCCGATGCAGCCGAATGGCAGACTGTTGAAGGCGTTGGCGATGTCTAAGGACACCGCCAACACCACTCCGCCGCAGCTCACGGCCTCCTCGGTCACGGCCCTAAGGCGCATTACGGCATCGATCGTCGAACGCCCCTCTCGGAAACCGAATTGGGCGTCCGACAGATCGGGGCCAACCTCGCAGAGGTGCCGGACGATGCGGGCAGAGAGTATCCTCTCGAAGAGTTTACCCGCCTCGTCCAGCAACACGATAGGCCTATAGGCCGTGACCGAATCGGCAGGCCGTCCCGGCTTCCTCAGCAGGACCAGCTTCCCGCATTTCCAGCGCTCAGGGAAGCGTCCGGACGCCAGGCTAGCGTCCAACACTTCCCTGAGGCGGTCCGACATGTGATCGAGGGCTCGGGCCATCACTCGGGCTGGAACCCCGTCCGGCCCGGGGGCGGTGTTCTTGGATCGAATCCGTAGAACAGCCGCCCCTACCTCCGATTCCCTGACGGGCGGAACTTCAACCTCGCTACCCCCGTCGTCTTCGGCTGATGCAGCCATCGACGGGGGTGTGTGTTCCGCCCGCTGCGGGAATAGGCCCTCGACCACTTCCTGCAGGAAGCTGGGCTGAAGAGTCTCCGTAAGGGGGGGGCCCGACGTGCGGAGCTTTTCACGCACCGCACGATAAGGGCGACCCCAGGGGTCACGCTCGAGACTCTCCAGCATCTCCTCTCTACTGACATCCTTGGCGCGGCAGATGGCCAGCCTCAGAGTTTTCCGAGCTTCTCGGTACTCCTCGTGAAGCCGGTCCACCTCCTCACCGACCCCGCGGTGACGTCGCCTGCTACTAGTTAGGGACCTCCGGGCACGAACGCACGCCGCACGGAGGTCCGCCAACTCCTGGGACCACCAGTAGACCTCCTTCCTCGGAGGCCGACACCCACGAACGCGGGGCATGGCCGCATCGCAGACCCGCGTTAGCGCGTCAGCGAAGCGGCCAGCTCCCACGTCGACCCCCTCGGTCGGGGCCCGCGGAGACAGCCAAGCATTGAGAATGGCCGCCTCCTCCAGTAGGTCCCTGTCGAGCTTGGCGACAGCCCACCGCGGGAAGCGGGAAGGGCGCCGCGCCGCGTGACCCCTACTGGGGTCCTGGGACCGGGAGAGCTCCAATCGGATATACAGGTGATCCGAGAGCGTCTCAACCTCTTCCAGGACACACCAGTTCCTTACTCGTGCGGCGACTGCAGGGGTAGCGAACGAAAGGTCCACTATCGACCCCCCCTGCTGTCGCACGCACGTGTTGATGGAGCCCCTGTTTAGTAAACAGAGGCCCACCGAAGCCGCCCACTCCATAACGGCTACGCCCCTGGCGTCCGTCGCCGGGGAACCCCACGCAATGGACTTTGCGTTGAAGTCCCCCAGCACGAGGACGTGCCCAGACGCTAGTCGCCGCATCGAGGTCTCCAAGTTGTTAAGGAAGACCTCGAAGTCGCTCAGACTCCGGTTGGGGGAGAAATATACACCATAAATGGTGACTCCCCCCCACTCAGCGGCAACATATCCCGTACCCTTGTCTCTTAGCGACAAGGGCGGGGAATGGGCCGCCGTGGAGCCGACGACTGCCACGGAGCCGTCCCAGTCACCCATCCAGTTTGGACGGGGAGGAACGTAGTAAGGCTCCGCAACTACGGCGAGACCTACCGACCACTGTGCCATAGTTTGCAGGAGGAGGTCCTGCGCCGCGGCACAGTGGTTGAGGTTCGTCTGGAGCAGGAGGCTGGAGACTTGATCCATTATTGGACCGTGTCTCCAACCCCCTCCATGGGCGTCGGCGTCGACGCACGATTAACGTCGGAGGCAGCCCGGGTCGTTAGGCTGGCCTCCGGCGTTTGCGGAGAAGCACGGGGTGGCTTGCAGCCCCCCTGCCCCATCTGGTGATTAGCGGGTTTATTGCCCGCCGCACACACGGGGCAGTGAGGGGCGGCAGAGCATTCCGCCGCCTTGTGCCCCGGTTGACCGCAGCGGAAACATAATCCGCTGCAGTCAAAACACCTGTCACACCTGGCGCGTGTGTGCCCCGATACAAGGCATTTGTAACACCTCATCGGTCTCGCCGCCAGTACCGTAATCCTAGCGTTGACGAAACCGATGAGAATCTTGCCAGCATCGCCCAATAATTTGGCCGACACTACGGGGCAGCTGATCCACACAGCGCCTAGTCCTCCTGGTCCGGGGCGGATGGTGCCGACCCTGACGTTCTCCGCGCTGCAGCCCGTCTTCTCCAAGACTGCAACGCGGACATCCTCCACCGTCACTGAGTCGTCCAGGCCCGAAATGCGCAACTCGGCACACTTCGTAGGCCTGGCGACTCTGACACCATCCTCGGCTGCGAACATGACCCGCAGCTTCTCCGCAAAGGCGTCCGCCGACTTTGCGCCTTCAGCCCCCGGGAACTCCAGCACTCGAGCTCCCGTCTGGGACTTGCGCAGGCTCATGCCTGCCGTCCCGAACTCAGTGGCGAGACTGCGGGCCCTTTGAAAAAGAGCCGCGTACGTCAGTCCGCCACTGACCGCCTCCGGCGACACGGTTACCACCACAGCCGCTGTTTTGGGCGGCTGCAGTTTCCGCGCCTTCTTCTTGGTTACCGTTGCCACCGGTGGCGAAGGCGGGCCTTGGGCTGCCTTTTGTGCTGCCTTTTTCGCCCGCCTTCGGGACGACTTTGACCCTTCCACTACCTGCCAACGGTCATCGGAGGCAGATGTGGAGGGGCCCGGCTGAGATGGTGGAGTGGGGAGCGGAGGGAACTCCGCTCCGGACTTCGCCGCCGTTTCAGGCACCGCCTTGGCCGGCGCCTTTGCCGGTGCCTGGGCCGGCGCCTTAGCCGGGGCCTTCGCCGGCGCCTTGGCCCCCTTCCCCGCTCTTTTGGGAGCAACAGGGGCCGGAGCCGAAGCCGCCGCCGCCGCATACGACACAGCGGGTGCCGTCGGCGCTGTCGCAGCCTTCGGTCGCTGCGACGCGAGCGGGGGGCGCACGACCGGCGCAGGGGGCAGTCTCGCCTCCAGACCGGCCAGACGCCCATCCAGCATATGCTCTACCATATGCTCTACTGCGAGGAGGACCTGGCGCAGCTGGGCGTCAGGTACCTCGACGCTGGCAGGAGCCGGCTGCGACGGACCAGGCAAGGCCTCGCTTTGAGGCCGCTCAGCCCGAAATTGGGCGAACTGAGCCCTGAGCTCAGCCACCTGGCCCGTCAGACGGTCGTTGGCCGCCTGGAGCCGAGCTACGTCTCCACAGAGGGTGTCGACGACCCCTCCAATAGCGGAGGAGGAGTCCTTCAGGGCTCTTACAAAAGAGCCCTTCAGGTTCACCGACTTAGTGGCCACTTTGTGGATTATATCCACGGCCACCTTCGCCCTTTCTTGCAAGGACAAGGGATCCTGTGGGGCATCTCCCTCCACCGGCTCCCTTATCCTTGGTAGGAGATCCGAGATCTCCTCCTCCGCTGCAACCTCGCAATCCGCTCGCTTCCTCTTGTAGGATTCCGCTTTTGAAAAGGCGGAGCCTGAACGAGCCGAGGCTGGGGTTCGCGACTTACGGATGAATTTTAGAGCTGGCGTCTCCTGGGATGTATCGCTTTCGCCATCCCCGGAGAGCCCACCCTTTTGGCTACCGCTCGCCTCCGTCTCCATCGCCTCTGGTGCGATCGTGGTTGTGCTGGCCCCACGGCTCGTGCCTGCCGTGGCGGACCTGGAGCGTGAACGCTCCGATGATCTTTGGCTCCCAGTAGTCGGTTTGACTCCTGGGAGCCCCGCCGAGATGGGCGGCCCGAGTACGACAGCAGCCTCCTTGGACGCTGTGTCGTCCACTCCCGAAGAAGTGCCCCCCTTGAGGGTGCCCTTCTTCTCCTTCCTTCCAATTGCTTCGTTGTCCGTTGTGTTCGCCGTATTCGTTTTATTTTTGTCCTGTCCTTTACTTTTTGGGTTTGATTTATTAGATTCCATGAGATTCCCACGAGTGGGGGAGAACTAAAGGTCGACCCGGGCAGAGATCCCCCAATACCCGGGCAAGCGTACATTTTTAACCCAACCGAGGGGTCCGCAGGTACCTCGGCTTGGGGTGCGCTCGCAACTGAACTTCCCATCAGCCATGCATCCCCTGGCCACGCACCAGAGCTTGGGATTCGGGGTAATTTTTATAGAGGTTTTCTTCCTCGCGGTCCGGGCGGTTAAGCCAAGACCCACGCCCCCGGACAGCGCCGGGATTACGTTCACGCACCAGAGCTTGGGATTCGGGGTAATTTTTATAGAGGTTTTCTTCCTCGCGGTCCGGGCGGTTAAGCCAAGACCCACGCCCCCGGACAGCGCCGGGATTACGTTATGCCGACGGTGGCAGAAAGACTACGTCACCCTGCCTGCTCGGTGGTAGTGTAAGTACACGCCGAGCCCGTCCTCCTCTCTCCACCGCTAGCAGCGGAGAAACTGTGGCCCCTACAGAGCCCCACCTTCAGGTTTTTTACCGAGGTTTCCTCCTCCATGCTCCGAAGAGCGAAGAGCCAGCAGGGCAACCGGCAGACACGCCCACCCTGCTGGATCAGGCCTTGCCCGAGAGCCGATGGAATGGCTTCCTCTCCTGCTAGAATATTAGCCGCTGGCGATAATCCTCTCCTCCAGATGACACGGAGGAAATGAGGAGGAACAGTGCTATCGCCAGCGTTGCCCAGGGTGCACCACGAGGAGGTTTTCTAGCCAGCAGCACCCCAACCTAACCTAACCTAACCTAACCTAACCTAACCTAACCTAACCTAACCTAACCTAACCTAACCTAACCTAACCGAGTCGCACTTTGCTACCGGACGCAAACGCCACGTTTTTGTACCGCTCCGTTACGAAAATTCAAAGTTGTGGGTTATTTTGAGAAAATATATAAGTGTGATACATCATCGGAATCGCGCTCGCGAGACGCGTCGAATGACATATCGTGTGTGAAAATCCGTGAAAATTTGTGCACCACGTGGTAGGAAAGTGTAAAATTTTTACCATTCCGGAGGTCATAACTCAAAAACCCAAAACCACGTGGCGACCATTTCAGTCATTTCAGCATTCCGGCTGAAACTGAAATTGGTACTGGATAGAGGACCCAACGGCCGACTCGTGAGTCTTTTTTCTGTTGAAATCGGACAACCCAGTGAAGGACAACAAGTGACCAAAATAAATTGGAACTCAAAAATTGTGCAAGTGATTTTCGAAAATTATTTGTGACGGAACAAGATCGGTGACGTACACTTTTTATTATTTAGTAGTGTTGTATAGTTAATAAGGAAGACTTTGATACCTCTCCCATAATTTTAGAGCGAAAGCGCGCGAAATAATAATAAAAACAAACTTACGTGTGCGGACAGCCAACTGCAGTACATAACTTTGCCAAAAGTCGGGTTCATCAACCCCTGCTCCTGGCACCCTCACCATCTGGGAAGTGTCCCTAAGTGCTTACCTAACAACCCTTACTACGGAAAAAATTTTTTCCAATACTTACTTTGGGCACTAGGGGCTATTTGCAGAAAGTTGTCAGCCACCCCTAATTTCGGCGACCTCTGGAGGGTGAGCGGTCAGCTTGGCGACTTTTCTTGCGGCTACGGCGAATAGAAGACCTCACCACCTGTAGATAAGTAATTTTAGTTTTAATTATAATTATAAATTGTATTTTTAGGGAATTTTTTACGGGGAAGTGTCACTTTTCTCCATTACCAACTAAGTTTGTAACCCTTATATCTCGTTAGGGGTGCGAGATATCGCAAAAATAACCAAAAATTAATTCACGCTTGTGAAACAGTTGTAAGGGTAATCTACCCATATCATCCCTCAAAAACCACCCCCGGGAAGATTTTTTGGGAAAACATAAAAAATTTTGGGTTTCCCGGACCCCTAAGGTCTGGAAACCAGCGCGGTCATCAAATTTGGGCCCTCTGCCATACGACCGCACCTTTCAAAAAATTTTAATTCGGCTATTAAGGGCAAAACAATGCAGTTGTAGTTGGTCAACAACCACCCCCCGAATTCCCGTCTAAATATCAATTGGGCGGGACCCCCCCCCACCTTGCAGTTATTAGGGCCTATTAGGATATTTAATTACCTTTAAAACGACATCTTTACAATCGATTTTGGCCAAGTATTTTGGAAGTTATTAACAATAAATCAAAATTCAAAATTTTTCCCACGCGATACGATATAAGATTGTAAAGATTAGTCAAAATCAAAAAACACCCCATAACTCGGAAAGGGTGCGTCCTAGCCCAAAAATAAGCAAATTTCGCCCCCCCCCTTCCTAACTAACCCCCCCATCTCCGAACGAAACCGACCCCCCCGGACCCACCCCTAAACTTTCATCCCCCTACCCCAACATTACAGTATAGACCAACTTAACTGGACCTCTGACCATAGGGTGGCAAATCAGTTTTGGTAAATTTTAAAAACTTTGAAAATCAATAACTCCGGTTTGGCTGGTCCGATTTGGATGGGATTTTCAGGGTTGGGGTGTGTGTAGAGCGGACTATTTTTCGAAAGGTGGAGAGACGCTCTAGGTAGAGTCGAAAAATTATTTTCTAAAATTTTGTTAAATTAATTAATTTAGGCCATTAGTAAGTAGAGACCAAACGACTGGCTTGGTAGAGCCATTATTTAGACGTAGAGACAAGGAACAAAAAATTTAATTTTGTTACTATATTTTGTTTAGTAAATTGACTTTTGGGGTATATAGATACCCACTGATATGTAGAGTCTTGCTCTACATAATATTTAATTTTATTTTAGTATCAATAATATTAGGCTAAATTCTAAAAACTCTTTATTAACTTAAAGCATTAGTATTAAGACTCCACCTAGGGTAAAAATAGTTTTAAAAAATTTTTTCTTTTAAATTTTAATTTTAAGTTCTATTGTGTACTAGTTAAGTTAACGCACTGTATTGTCTATTGATAATACAATTAGTTTATAAGGAAATTTCTTTAATTCTAAGACTGGGATTTTACACCCCATTACATAGCTTAGCTGAAGACATCTACAACCCCCCTTACAGGTTGTAGAAACAATTTAAATTAGTATATCGTTTTGATTGACTCGCGTAGCTCCCCTTTAAACATCATAATGGCATCCAAGCCAGCATCGAGGTACCCAGCAAACAGGAAGAGCCTGAGTGGGGACCCAAGATGTACAACCTGGCTCCAAGAAGCCACTATATACAATAAAAAGGCGAAAGTAGCTTTGAACGAAGCCAAAAACCTGAAAACGGAGTTGAAGGTCCAAAATTTTGATATGCTGGACAGGCTAGTCTCCTTGGTAGCCGCCATGGAGAAGCACTATGATCAGGTGGGCGGTGAGGACAAAACGAGCAAATCATGTACGCAAATCGACTCAATGCTAGATAGTTTAAACAAAAATAATACCTTGATAAAGAGTATAGACGAGAGCCTTAAGCTCCGAATAAAAGAATTAGAGGACAGACTGACCGACAAATTAGACGAAGGTATTGAGTCGATTAAAACCACCACCGCCTCGACCAAGGAAGACCAAACAATCGAGATCTGTGATTGGATAAATCATACACTGAATAAAAACATCTCAAAAACTGAGGACTTTGTAGATGGCTCCTTTGACTCCTTTATAGACAGGTTTGAGGCCAAAACAGACCAAATTACTAAAAAATTAGAAGACGGCTTCGGTAATTTGGCATCTAACATCGCGCCGACACACGGGGGAGAGGAGTTGACCGGGGAGATAGGGAAACTAAGGGCCGCAGTGGAGGACCTTCGGACGCGGGGGCCCGCGCCCGGAGACACTCCCTCTTACGCGGATGCGGTTAGGCAACCCCGATCACCATGGGAGCATAAGCCAACGCACTCCCTGATCATCTCCTCCAAAGAGGGTCTAGACACATCGGGCGGGGTAATTGAACACATAAAGGGTGCTTTGGACGCTAGAAAGAGCGGAATTCGGGTGGAGAGGCTGAGGAAGACGCGGGAAGGGAAGGTCATCCTCAGCTGCTCCACCAGAACGGAGCTGGATAAGGTGGAGGAGAGATTGAAAACGAGGGCCAACATCACCTACGAGCAGGCCAGGAACAAAAATCCTTTGGTTATATTCAAAAATGTTTTATCTTATAACACCGACGATGAAATAAAGGCCGCCCTGTTCAACCAGAACAGCAGCGCATTGGGGGACCTGGCGGCCGACATAAGCCAGGCAGAGGTACTATACAGGCGCAGAGCCCGAAACCAGCAGGAGTGCCACCTGGTACTCAGGGTAACGCCCGCTCTGTATCAAAAGCTTATGTTGGCCGGCAGGGTTTACATCGACCTCCAGCGTGTCCGGGTGGAGGACCAGTCACCCTTGGTGCAGTGCACCAAATGCCTGGCGTACGGACACGGGCGCAAAACCTGCACGGAGGCCGTAGATCTGTGCCACTACTGTGGAGGCCCCCACTTGAAAGCCAAATGCGATCAATTCCTGGCAGCCCTAGCACCAACTTGCAAAAGTTGTGTCAGGGCTAAATTACCTGACACCTCCCATAGCGTCTACGATGATCAATGCCCCGTCCGTAAAAAGTGGGATGCGCTGGCGAGGTCGGCAGTGGCGTACTCCTGATGACGCCGCCAGCGCCCCACTTGATAACAACATCACCAAATTATTTAAACAAAACTTTTGCTTGCAGACTAAAATAGGGAATATATCAGGACACAACATTCAAAATTTGAGAAAACTTTTTAGGAAATACCCAAGTCATAAAATATCAATAGGAAGAAGTGTTAACAAAACCATACCAGCATTAAAAAATAAAATAACAGATGTTACATTTAATGGGACTTACTTTCATATGAAAGTAAGTCAATTAAAACATAAGATAGGAAAAACTAGTATAGCTGTAAGTTTTAGTTATAAAAATAAAAATCATAGATATTAAAAAATTATGCATTATATATATTTTGACAAATATAATTATAATAGCATAATGAAAATAGATATAAGAATAGATATAAGATAGCGCTGTTAAAAAGCAGAAATATTGTTAATACTAAGTTTTAGATTAAGCAACTATAAGTAATTGTTAAACTGATAAGCCTAAATATTGTATTAGAAAAATAGTATAAACCATACACCTACATACACAATAAGATAAAACTAAGTTATGATAAGATACTAAATTATAGAAAAGAAATATAAAAGAAAAAGAAAAAAGAAAAACACAAAAAGAAAATAAAAATAAAAAAGAATAATAAAAAACCACAAAAAACAAAATAAAAATAAATACTATAAAAAGAAAAATATAGTATATAAACATAAAAGAAAAAGAGAAAATAAAAGTATATAAGTTAATAGATATAAGATAATATAGATCCCTATAATAGATTATAAGTACCAGTAGTTATATAAAATTGTTAAAATAGAATTAAGTGTGATTGTGAACCCTCACATGAAGTATAACCGTGTATTAAAATGTATTAAAATCATTGTAAGCTATAGTATAAGTTACATATTGTAATAGTGCAATTATAGAGCCACCATAAATACGTGAAACAAATCTTCCAAATTTAGAATTATAAAGAACTAACTTTTACTAAAGGGCCCAGATTACGTTTGGGGAGACTACGCGGTTCGGATAAAAGATCCGAACTCTTAAAAAAAAAAAAAAAAAAAAAAAAAAAAAAAAAAAAAAAAAACCTAACCTAACCTAACCTAACCTAACCTAACCTAACCTAACCTAACCTAACCTACCTACCTACCTACCTACCTACCTACCTACCTACCTACCTACCTACCTACCTACCTACCTACCTACCTACCTACCTACCTACCTACCTACCTACCTACCTACCTACCTACCTACCTACCTACCTACCTACCTACCTACCTACCTACCTACCTACCTACCTACCTACCTACCTACCTACCTACCTACCTACCTACCTACCTACCTACCTACCTACCTACCTACCTACCTACCTACCTACCTACCTACCTACCTACCTACCTACCTACCTACCTACCTACCTACCTACCTACCTACCTACCTACCTACCTACCTACCTACCTACCTACCTACCTACCTACCTACCTACCTACCTACCTACCTACCTACCTACCTACCTACCTACCTACCTACCTACCTACCTACCTACCTACCTACCTACCTACCTACCTACCTACCTACCTACCTACCTACCTACCTACCTACCTACCTACCTACCTACCTACCTACCTACCTACCTACCTACCTACCTACCTACCTACCTACCTACCTACCTACCTACCTACCTACCTACCTACCTACCTACCTACCTACCTACCTACCTACCTACCTACCTACCTACCTACCTACCTACCTACCTACCTACCTACCTACCTACCTACCTACCTACCTACCTACCTACCTACCTACCTACCTACCTACCTACCTACCTACCTACCTACCTACCTACCTACCTACCTACCTACCTACCTACCTACCTACCTACCTACCTACCTACCTACCTACCTACCTACCTACCTACCTACCTACCTACCTACCTACCTACCTACCTACCTACCTACCTACCTACCTACCTACCTACCTACCTACCTACCTACCTACCTACCTACCTACCTACCTACCTACCTACCTACCTACCTACCTACCTACCTACCTACCTACCTACCTACCTACCTACCTACCTACCTACCTACCTACCTACCTACCTACCTACCTACCTACCTACCTACCTACCTACCTACCTACCTACCTACCTACCTACCTACCTACCTACCTACCTACCTACCTACCTACCTACCTACCTACCTACCTACCTACCTACCTACCTACCTACCTACCTACCTACCTACCTACCTACCTACCTACCTACCTACCTACCTACCTACCTACCTACCTACCTACCTACCTACCTACCTACCTACCTACCTACCTACCTACCTACCTACCTACCTACCTACCTACCTACCTACCTACCTACCTACCTACCTACCTACCTACCTACCTACCTACCTACCTACCTACCTACCTACCTACCTACCTACCTACCTACCTACCTACCTACCTACCTACCTACCTACCTACCTACCTACCTACCTACCTACCTACCTACCTACCTACCTACCTACCTACCTACCTACCTACCTACCTACCTACCTACCTACCTACCTACCTACCTACCTACCTACCTACCTACCTACCTACCTACCTACCTACCTACCTACCTACCTACCTACCTACCTACCTACCTACCTACCTACCTACCTACCTACCTACCTACCTACCTACCTACCTACCTACCTACCTACCTACCTACCTACCTACCTACCTACCTACCTACCTACCTACCTACCTACCTACCTACCTACCTACCTACCTACCTACCTACCTACCTACCTACCTACCTACCTACCTACCTACCTACCTACCTACCTACCTACCTACCTACCTACCTACCTACCTACCTACCTACCTACCTACCTACCTACCTACCTACCTACCTACCTACCTACCTACCTACCTACCTACCTACCTACCTACCTACCTACCTACCTACCTACCTACCTACCTACCTACCTACCTACCTACCTACCTACCTACCTACCTACCTACCTACCTACCTACCTACCTACCTACCTACCTACCTACCTACCTACCTACCTACCTACCTACCTACCTACCTACCTACCTACCTACCTACCTACCTACCTACCTACCTACCTACCTACCTACCTACCTACCTACCTACCTACCTACCTACCTACCTACCTACCTACCTACCTACCTACCTACCTACCTACCTACCTACCTACCTACCTACCTACCTACCTACCTACCTACCTACCTACCTACCTACCTACCTACCTACCTACCTACCTACCTACCTACCTACCTACCTACCTACCTACCTACCTACCTACCTACCTACCTACCTACCTACCTACCTACCTACCTACCTACCTACCTACCTACCTACCTACCTACCTACCTACCTACCTACCTACCTACCTACCTACCTACCTACCTACCTACCTACCTACCTACCTACCTACCTACCTACCTACCTACCTACCTACCTACCTACCTACCTACCTACCTACCTACCTACCTACCTACCTACCTACCTACCTACCTACCTACCTACCTACCTACCTACCTACCTACCTACCTACCTACCTACCTACCTACCTACCTACCTACCTACCTACCTACCTACCTACCTACCTACCTACCTACCTACCTACCTACCTACCTACCTACCTACCTACCTACCTACCTACCTACCTACCTACCTACCTACCTACCTACCTACCTACCTACCTACCTACCTACCTACCTACCTACCTACCTACCTACCTACCTACCTACCTACCTACCTACCTACCTACCTACCTACCTACCTACCTACCTACCTACCTACCTACCTACCTACCTACCTACCTACCTACCTACCTACCTACCTACCTACCTACCTACCTACCTACCTACCTACCTACCTACCTACCTACCTACCTACCTACCTACCTACCTACCTACCTACCTACCTACCTACCTACCTACCTACCTACCTACCTACCTACCTACCTACCTACCTACCTACCTACCTACCTACCTACCTACCTACCTACCTACCTACCTACCTACCTACCTACCTACCTACCTATCTGCAGAGGTGGTTAAGAAAAAATATAACCAGGACCTACTAAACAGGATCGCGAGACAATTTGCGATACTGATCGCTAAAGCACACAGAACCACCTCATTCACATCAGCGGTCATACTGTCGGGCATACTCCCTCTGGACCTCAGGGCCCAGGAACAGCTCAGGCTCTATGAGGTCCGAAGCGGTCAGCCTCTTCCCGAGCTACCTGATTACGAAATGGAGAGACGCATCAGCCCATTTGACCTGCCTCATCCTGCCGCTAGGAAGGGTCTTACCCACCGGAAGATTCTGACCGAGGAAGATCTCAGGATACTAGATGTGGACATAGTCCACATCTACACGGATGGAAGCAAAATAGAAGGTCGAGTTGGGGGAGGAATTGCCCTGTGGTTGCGGGGCAGGGAGATTGGGCATTCCCGCTTTAGACTCTCTGACCACTGCAGCGTTTTTCAGGCGGAACTCGTAGCCATTGCCAGAGCGCTTGCTATGATCCAGAGAAGGGCCCGGGAGAAACGAGTCTGTGTACTCAGCGACTCTCGATCGGCTCTGGAGACTCTGGCCGACCCTGCCTCCCTCCACCCACTGACCAACCTCATCAAAGCCAGAGTCGCCGAACTGGAGAAAAGGGGCGTAGAGGTGCAGTGGTGTTGGATAAAGGCGCATGTGGGATTACCTGGCAACGAGAGGGCCGATGAACTGGCCAAGGAGGGAGCACTTAAGGACAAGAGGGCTCCTGTATACACAGATTACCCACTCTCGGCAGCCAAGCGACTCATAAGATCGGCAACGCTGGAGGTGTGGCAGAAGAGGTATGAGGGCTCGTCCACAGGGAGAACCACAAAAATGTGGCTTAAATGTGTTCTCGAAGCGTACAAAATCTTCAGAACACACAACCACCAAAACTTGTTAACGCAGTTCCTAACAGGCCACGGGGGAATCCGAGAATATCTCCACAAACATAAACTCTCCGACTCCCCCAACTGTATATGCGATGGGATCACGGCAGAGACAGTGGAGCACCTAATTGTGCAGTGCCCCAGATTCGCGTCTCATCGCCATGACTGCGAGCAGAGACTGGGCATAAAACTCATAACATAGTTCTCTGACGGATCACCTCATTTCTGATACGATCCCTCAGAGAAACGCCGAGCATAGCCCTTTCCATAGCACGCTGAGCACCTTTAAGCTTATGGACCAACCGTGCCGTAAGTGTCCAGGTCTCGGCTCCGTATGTCATGACAGGAATTTATTAATCCTACTGTAAATAAAGTTATTAATCCTATTTTCTATTAATTCGATTTTGTTAATTTTAATGAGTTCACTGAATTTTATTATTTGTTGAATTTATGAATTATACTATTTCTATTATATTTATTTCTATTGAATTGTATATAAGCCTATTAAATAGGAAAAAAAAAAAAAAAAAAAAACCTATAATCATTGAATCCGAAAATACCTACACAAGTATCAAGACATGCTAAATTTGACTATTTTATTAGATTAGATTTAGATTATATTTTAATATGTCATATTAAAATATAATGTCAAATTTAGCATGGTATAAAAAAAAAAAAAAACCTACCTGCCTGCCTGCCTGCCTGCCTGCCTGCCTGCCTGCCTGCCTGCCTGCCTGCCTGCCTGCCTGCCTGCCTGCCTGCCTGCCTGCCTGCCTGCCTGCCTGCCTGCCTGCCTGCCTGCCTGCCTGCCTGCCTGCCTGCCTGCCTGCCTATTCGTCGTTTGGACTGGCCAGCTAGAAGGCCGGACCTCAATCCCACAGAGCATGTCTGGGACGTTCTGAAGCCATCACAGACCATCAGAGAGCTTAAGAATGTGATTACTGCGGAGTGGGAATGTATTCCCCAAGAAACCATAAAAGATATACTTGCTAGCATGCCCAGACGAATGCAAGCCGTGATTTTAGCAAGAGGGGGTCACACTCAATACTAAACTTTTATCTGCTTTAATGTATTCAATTTTAAACAAAGAAATTAACGCGATTCATTTTTATTTAGCGAGCAGGTAACAATAATAGTGTTTTGAGCTTAAACATTATTTCTCAATAATTTAATCAAAATATTATAATACAACTGATGAAAACTATTCCTTCCTAATTAATTTATAAAATTCTGAGGATAACAATACGTAAAATTGTCAAACAAACAAATAGTAACTATAAAATAGTTCTTTGCATAAGTGACCGTTTTTTGATGCTGAAGCTTTGAAGCTGATGTACAACATATTGGGCCTGCTTAGCAAGCAAATAAATGAGTGTGCCAAGATGGTGGATATCATAGAGACCGGCCATCGTTGCAAAGCACTTGTCTTTCTCAGAGTGCCGAACGCTGTTCAGGAGGATTGCAGCAAGACTCTACTGAGCATTCTGAATCAGAGGATGGGCCTTAGTGACATCACAGCACCGAAAATCAAGCTCTGTCACCGCATGGGTACACCATCGAAGGGCGCCCACAACCAGTGATTGTTAGATTCTCTTCGGCTGAGGTAAGAGCAGCGGTCTTTAAAGCGAAGACAAAACTGGAGAGAAACGGCTTTGTGGTAAGAGAATTTCTTACTAGAACACGACAGGCGGCATTTACAATGGCTCGGCTGCACTTCGGTACGTCGGCCTGCTGGACACAGGACGGCACCATTGTTGTCAAATCCGCCGATAATAGTCGACATGGGACTTCACCGGACGAGCTGAAGTCACTCATAGCGAAGTGTCCCAAGGCAGCGTCCCCGTCAAAGGTGAGCTCGAATGTGACAACGAAAGGATCGCGGAAACAACAACCTTGTTACAGAACAGTAGCAATGTTTTAACAGTAATTAACAATTGAAATCTCTCGCTCTAGGTAATGCACTATTGTTCGGTTCAACGCATTTTAATTCGGTTCTGTTAAATCAGTATTTACAAATTTCATTCGTGCACTGTACAGTGAACATTCATAAACATTGCTATTGCTTATTGTTTTATCTCGTATTATGACAACTGACAGCTAGTTTCAGTGACGTAACTGTCAAAACAAATGTTTCGTTCGTAAACTTTATTGGTAGAAACGAATTTGGTAGAATTTGGTAGTGCCTTACTGATTTGTAATTGATTTATTTTCCACGATTTTTTTTATTACTTTCTACCTTTTATGTTGTCTTCATTATTTTTGTTTTCATTGTCTATTTTTGTTTTATTTAAATATCTAGAAAAACTTGTTGTGCTATTCATCTTTTATTTCATAAAGTTTTAGTTTGTATTATGTATTTGTGCCTGCTGGTGGGTGGTGTGGAAATGTGATATACCAGCCCTGGCATATAAACTGTATAGACTATATTGAATTATTAATCGGATATATTCTAACTTGTCCATATTTATATATTGAGTATATTATTTTTTGTTATTTATTTTACTTAATTTTAACTTATTTGTTTATTCTAACTTTTAAACTTTCGCGTTCCATGATAATTATTATTATTTTTACGGGAATTAACGTGACCTTCAGCCTGTGACCACGGCCGGTGCAACCTGGTCGAAACGTCAGGCAAATCAGAGGTATGTAATACCCTAAATAAGTGATCGCGTTAATTCCCGTAAAAATAATAATAATTATTTGTTTATTATTTTACTGATGTCAGATGAAGATGTTGATGAGTATTTTTCTGCCGATGACTCGTCAGAGGAGGACAGTTTTGCCTCCTTGACAGAAACTCTCGGTGAACAATTTCGGCAGAAATTTTCTACTCAATCTCGGCCTCTCTTAAATGTCTGTCACATAAACGCACAGAGTATCCCTAGCCACTATAGCGAATTAATAGAAACTTTCTCAAGCAATAACGTTCATGCCATCCTGATTTCGGAGACTTGGCTCAAGCCTCACTTACTTTCCACGTCTTACCCACTCGCCGGCTTTGTCCTTATCCACAACGATCGCTTTGACAAAAGGGGTGGCGGTGTTGCAATTTACCTCCGTAGTACTTTTCCCTATAAAAATCTAGCCTCCTCCTCTTCCAATTCCTATAGTGGAAACTATTGCTGAATATCTCTTCCTCGAAGTTCATGCCAAGAGAGTGAACATTATTTTAGGTGTAGTCTACTGCCCTACTGCTATCAACTACTTCTCCAGTCTGGAAACAGTTCTGGAATCTTTAGAGTCGGAATATTCACATCACATCATAATGGGAGATTTTAATACAGACCTCCTAGCCTTAAACTCTTCCCGTTCACAAAATCTCCTTCATATCATCCAATCAACCAGTTTTCATATCCTTCCCCTCCAAGTGACTCATCACAATGTACATTATCAGGACACATGGCTTGACTTGATGTTCATTTTTTCCCCAAATCTGGTCTCCTCTTACGGCCAACTCCCTGCCTCAGGCTTTTCCTTTCATGACTTAACTTTCTTTTCCTATATCCTAAAACCTCCCAAATCCTCTCCTAAAATTCTACAAATTCGTAACTTCAGATGAACGAATACCTAGAAACTGTGTGAAGATGCTTCTGCATGAAATTGGAATAGCTTGGCAGCGGCTACAGCCGTAAACGACAAGGTCGATATTTTCAATGACGCAGTTCTGTCTCTCTATGACAGTCATGCCGGCTCCGGCTCCATGGATGACGGAGAAGATTCGGATGTCTATGAGACGAAGAGACCGCTATTATAATAGGTACAAGAAGGATCGGTGCGAGGATAAATGAAACCTTTTCAAAGCCACTAGGAATCGGTGTTCTAAGTGATACCAGGTGAAACGTCACGCTAAACGCCGCCATATAATTTATAACATAGAAATCTCTTCACCTTCCACTGTCTTGAAGTTCCTTGGAACACTAGGCATTGGTAAGCAACAACGCCCTGAGTTCGGCGCGACAATTGGTTTAGATGAAATCAACCGTCACTTCTCAACCACATCTCAGTTAGATCATCAAACCAAGAGTCAAACCTTAAATTATATAGATAGTTTAATGTGACGGGCGATATTAGAGAGGGCATGGACATGGGCATGGGCAAGTCACAGTGCTGGCTTTGGTTGACTTTTCGAGTGCCTTCTGTCATGACATCCTACTAGCCATCCTCTCTCATCTTGTGATCTCCTCAGAAATGGTTGAATGGTGCTCCTCCTATCTTCAAGGACGACAACAGTGTGTTCATATCGATGACGTGATCTTCTCACTAGCGTCCCTCAAGGCGGTATTTCATCTCCCTTATTATTTTCTATATTCATCAATCTCGTCACTATTCACTCCACACGTCACTCCGTGTGGTGACGGATTAAGAATACAAAGTGTCACCACCCCTATTCATTCCATGGGTGTCGTAAGAGGCGACTAAAGGAACAAAATAAGCAGCTAACATCCTGCCAAGAGAAGGAAAACTTGAAACAAACCCTTTACCAACCCGTCTGGCCAGCGTGGTATAGTAGGCCAAAACTTCCTTTCAAAGGAGAGGCCTATGTCCAGCAGTGGACTGTTAAAGGCTGTTGATGTTGATGATCAATCTCGTCACCCATAACCACCAGTGTGCGTATCACCTGTATGCTGACGACTTGCAAGTGTACACACAATCGAGAGTTGAGGACATATCATGGGCCATCGACCAAGTTAATAAAGACTTGGATTTTATAAAAAACTGGTCGATGAGGTTTGGTCTGTCAGTGAATCCAACCAAGTGTCAAGCAATTGTAGTGGAAAGCGAACATATGTTTGCTTCCCACCCACTGTCTACAACAACATGACCATACCTCTGAGTACAGTTGTAAAGAACCCAGGGTGTTAGATTGTAGTAACAAATTATACCACTAACGCCATCTATTGTATTTATGTCGTAACTATGTTTCCTGATGATGGGCAAAATTGCGGGGAAACGTCGAGTAGGCCGTAGAAAAAAATCGTGGCTTCGAAACATCCGCGAGTGGACCGGAGTCAAGAGCGCCGCGGAACTCTTTCACCTCGCCAGGGACAAAGCGAGGTTTTCAGGGCTGATGTCCAATCTTCAGTAATTGGAGAGGAACAACAAGAAGAAGAAGATATGTTTCCTGCCGCCATTAGTTCAATAAAGTCGTCACTTGATTGCGGAAAGCTAACGTGTCTTAATATAGGGTTATATAATTATTGAGTCAACCCTCGATTGGCGGGCACAGGATTCACACGTTAGTCAAAGAGTCACCTCATGTCTCCGGACTTTATATCGCTTGAAGAACTTCCTGCCCGCTGAAACTAAAACTACGCTTATTCAGTCCCTAATTTTTTCCCTAATCGACTATGGTGATGTGTGCTATTTTGACCTGAATGCAGACCTTTTCAATAATTTTGATCGCCTTCTCAATAACTGCATTCGATTCGTTTTTAATCTTCACAAGTATGATCATGTATCTGCTTTACGTTCCCAGTTGCAATGGCTTCCAATTCGTCAACGCCGCAGTTTGCGAGCTTTAACTTCTCTTTTTTCTTTCCTCAACTCCCCATCAGTACCTGATTACCTCATACCACACTTCCGTTTTCTATGTTCTTGTCACGATCGAAATCTTCGCTCGACTAACAGTTTCCTTCTCCATACACATCCAGCTATATCAATTCTTCCTTTTATGTGCAGTGTGTTCGACTCTGGAATGCACTCCCTCCCGTAATCAGGATGTCAACAAGTCGCTATACATTCAAAGCAAAAGTGCGTGAATGCGCGTAGTGAATTGACTGTACAGTCACAACGCTAGTAAAATTAAATTTATGTTGGTGTATATTCATATATAATCTGTGTAAATATATCGTAATATATTTATGTATATCGTAAAATAGGCATTAGTTTTTTTTATTTATTCTAATTTAGAATTGTCTCTCATATACATATCTCAAAGAACTTTGTGAAACTCAATTCATATTTTATATGCGCACCTATTACATCATATTTCTGCATCACCTGAAGGTTGACTGGGAGAAAATGCCTCATGGCATTAAGTCCGCCTCTGAACAACATGTGCAATAAGCTTTAAATAAATAAATAATAAATATCAGCTCGAATGACAAAAGCAAACGGCAGACTGTAGGTCATGAATACAGGATACAACAAGATGGCGTCGTGTCATGTGTATTCATACAAAATGTCGCCAGGTTTAGCAGGAAATTGAATTATCCGGTCTTATTTATTTTCGTTATTTTTATCAAAATGCGATCATAAAACTCTCATAGTTTTACGCGCTGTCGACATTACGAGCGGGTTTCATTTTTATTAATAACCTAAATAATATCTACACTTCAATATTATAATACAATAATACAAACAATTAAATCACAATAATAAAGAATATTTACTCATAAACATTTCTTTTATTTTTTATTTATTTTTAGTAACAAACGACAGTATTGAGAATTAGTAATGTTATATATTATATACTCTAGTACATTGCCAAAAAGCTTACTTTTAGGGTTCCGAAGTTTATGACTCGGAACCCTTAAAGATTCGTCATGTCCGTCAGTCCGTCCGACCCGAATTAGACAAAGTTTATTATAGACTTAACATAAGCGTACACCCGTAAGGGATAGTAGTAGTACAAAGTACATCAAATGTTGCCAGGTTAAAACAATTCTCCCTATAGTAAGGGAAAATTGTTATTCCGTTTACTGTTCCAAACGTTTAACAAATCTGTCAAATATGTTAATTTAGAATAGTAGGCCTTCAAAACGAAAGCTGAGGATGTAACCGGGATCGGGATTGATTTAATTGTAAAAAAAAAACAAGTTTTAGAAGCTTTTAGTATTTATTGATCCCTAAACAAAATAAGTTTGTTAAAGAAATTAGTTTATTTTCTTTTCTCTTTAGTTAACAGCATATTTTACGATACTGTATCCTTACAATCAAATATTTTACAGATAGCTTTGCTATTGCCCAATCTTGTCGCCCAGTAGTCTATAACCACGTTTAACGCACATTTTCATCCTTGGGGAATCTGGAGAACAATAAAACATTATCAAATTAAATTTCCTCACCTTGTGGGGTAATTTCAAAAGGCTGATCCGCTGATACGTTATCCCTAAAATGCTGATAACCTTGCAAAATTACCTTTACACATTAACGGTCGTTCAAACTATAACTGTGACAACCTACGCAATTTGGTCGGTTAAATAAAATTCACACTCTAGAAACTAGTTTTTACTACTTATTTTCAATTATTTCTGCACATTAACAAACAATAATTGATGTGATGAATCGTAGTTAGTATTAAAAATAATATTATGCCGATGGATAGGTGACTACGGAGCCCTGAGGACCCAGTAAGCACGAAAAGCCACGGCCCTGAGTTCCCAGTAGTCCCGCTATTCCTGGTCATGGTGGCGACCACGGTAACGGCGGGACAGGGGATGCTAAGAATCTCCGGGTTACGGGAGGCCACCACAAAAGACTGACCCTGGCAACATTTAATGCCCGCACATTTCTGGTTAATAAGTCCTTTTCTGGGAACGTTTTAGAAATGTCTCGAACAGGGCAGCGTACCTCATAATCAAGCTCACCGAGAGGTATTACCTTAAAGTAGTGCAAGTGCACGCACCGACCTCGACTCACTCGGACGAAGAAGCAGAGGATGTGTTCGATGACATATCGAGGGAACTCCACTTCACGACAAAAACCCACTATAACGTTGTTATGGGTGACTTAACGCCAAAATGGGAGCACAAAATTGCAGCGAATCGGTAATAGGATCCCATGGGTTTAGAAGCAGGAATTATAGGGAGCAAATGCTCTTCAACTTCCTCGAACGATAGGTGTTGTTCTTGATGAACTCTTTCTTTAAAATAAAAGCGGCCAAGTGCAAGTCGGACTCGCCCATGAAGGGTTCCGTATCAGCAAGTAACATCATATAAAAGTTCTTGTAGTTCGTTGTAACTTTCATCGATGTTTTTATACTAGTGTATTGATTGGATGAAAGGTATATTGCATGTTACGATTTATGACGTATTAAAAAAAAACTACTCTCTAGATCACGTTCAAACCAATTTTCGTTGGTAGTTTACGTGGTAATGTACAACATATATTTTTTTTAGTTTTATCACTCTCTTATTTTAGAAGTTAGAGGGGGGGGGACACACATTTTTCCACTTTGGAAGTGTCTCTCGCGCAAACTATTCAGTTTAGAAAAAAATGATATTGAAAACCTCAACATCATTTTTGAAGACCTATCCATAGATACCCCACACGTATAGGTTTGATCAAAAAAAAATATTTGAGTTTCAGTTCTAAGTATGGGGACCCCCAAAATGTATTGTTTTTTTTCTATTTTTATGTAAAAATCTTAATGCGGTTCACAGAATACATCGACTGACCAAATTTCAACAGTATAGCTCTTATAGTTTCTGAAATAATAGGCTGTGACATACGGACGGACAGACAGACAGACAGACTTGATGAATCTATAAGGGTTCCGTTTTTTGCCATTTGGCTACGGAACCCTAAAAAGCGGCCAAGTGCGAGTCGTACTCGCCCATGAAGGTTTTCGTATCAGCAAGTTACATCATATAAAAGTTCTTTAAGTCCGTTGTAATTTTGATCGATGTTTTTATAATAGTGTATTGATTGAATGAAATTGCGGTTTACAATTTAAGAAGTATTAAAAAAACTACTTACTAGATCTCGTTCAAACCAATTTTCATTGGTAGTTTACATGGTAATGTACAACATATTATATTTTTTTTAGTTTTATCACTCTTTTATTTTAGAAGTTACAGGGGGGGGGCACATTTTTCCACTTTGGAAGTGTCTCTCGCGCAAACTATTCAGTTTAGATAAAAATGATATTATAAACCTCAACATCATTTTTGAACACTTCTCCATAGATACCCCACACGTATGGGTTTGATGAAAAAATAAATTTTGAGTTTCAGTTTCAAGTATGGGGACCCCCAAAATGTATTGTTTTTTTCTATTTTTATGTGAAAATCTTAATACGGTTCACAAATTAAATCTATATATCAAGTTTCAAAAGTATAGTTCTAATGGTTTCGGAAAAAAGTGGCTGTGACATACGGACGGACAGACAAACAGACACACATGACGAATCTAAGGGTTCCATTTTTTGCCATTTGGCTACGGAACCCTAAAATCTGCCCCAAAGGAAGTGGACGTGGCGGAGCCCCGACGACAAAAAGTTTGTTCTGTTCTCGTGATCAATATAATTTGGCAATTAGTCATATATTATTTCATCTCATAATAAGCCATTTAATCTTTTAAACTTTCGTATTATTTTAGCAAAATATAATATACAAGCAGTGAATATTGTGTGGTAACAAACCATACGAATTGCAATACATTCATAATGATTTTGTGTTTCCAGTATAAAATATTTTAATAGTTTTATTAGTATTTTAATTTTAACAATTCAATGGATTAGTAGAATTAATACAATTAAGTTATAAAGTGAAATACGAATATTCACGAGTAACATCTCTAAGTTGCTGTCAAAACCAAAGACAATAATTAAACGTCAAGCTGACAAGAGCGAGTGGTAAAAAACAAGCCGTGAGTGAAGTTGAAGTGTGAATACTGAATTGTGTGAAAACCGGCGGGAACGTAACGGGAGTCCTTCGGAGCGAGGTTCACGACCGGTTCTCTGTTATTCGTTGCCCGCCCCCGTTCTGTGTTTCGTGTCCCAACAAATAGAATGTGCTTCGTTTGTGGCGTAGAGTGAGTCGCGATGAGCGGGCCAAAGTTCTACATATGGGGCGGCGGGCGATGGCGCGAGGTGGAGTGCGGGTCGGGGTCGGTGGCGGGCTGGTCGCGGCCCGCGCGCTTCGTGTCGGTGCGTCGCGGGCGCCTGCGCGTGGTGCCGCGCCGGCCCGTACTGGCCGCGCTGCAGGCGCACGCCGCAGGCCGGCCCAGCGCGCTCGGCCTCGGCCCGCGCCTCTCCGTGCTGAGGTACGGTTCTAGTTGTGTGAGAAGGTGACAATCATTCAAGTGTATGGGATTGCCGTAAACAGTGCAATGTCTCAACTACTATCTATTACTTATTTGTTTTGATTACATATGACGATAACATTTGTTGATTACTAAAACTAATGCTTATTTTGACATGTGTGACAATAAACGAGTGGGACAGTGAGTGATCTCTACCAATGTCACAAGCTCGCCGGCTCACAGACTCCACAAATGAAGCCTCAGACACTTAGTCGGTCAACACACTTGCTAGAATGTTCGGTCCACAACACACATGCTAACATGGGATATTATTGATATTGATTAGACATGTTATTGGTTGGTACTCAAACACGCACCTCACATATCATTCATGATACATTAAGTCTGCCTCGTGCTAAATGTAATGCAGGGAATGTTGACAAATAAATAACAATGGTTTGGAAATATTGGGGGGCGGGGGGGGGGGGGGTATCCTAATTGTAGAAAATTACAAGAGTCATTAAAGTTTATTTATTTGCAAAAACCCAAATGAGTAAGTAAAACTTGTTCAGCTACTAACAACAAACACTTGGGCACAAGTAATGGTTGAACTCTGCTAATCATGAAGAGATTGAACTTGTGCTCTGGATACGGTCCACTAGGAGGTGCTGTGCGGTGCTAGTCTCTACATGTATCTGTATGTAATATGGAATTAACAGTTTCTCACCAAATAAATGATTATGAAGCAAAATAAATAGTTGTACAAACTCATACCATCATTATGAAGCTGATGAGTTTGTTTGAATGTGCTGTTGTGTCATCTATATATATGTATATGTTCACACGAGCCAGTCTTACATGCTAATGATTGTTGACACTTGGCGTGATAGGAGTACCTATCTCAATGTACAATTACACCAGTAATGATGATAGTTTAAAAACTCTAAACAAAACAAATTTATTCAACCTAGCTTTCGTCCCTGGCCTGCCCTCGTGTATTTCGATTATTGCAGTAAAAAGTAGCTTTTATGTTATTCTGATATATAAGCTATATTACTGTAAAGTTTCATCCAAATCTTTTCAGTAGTTTTTGTGTGAAAGAGCAACAAACATACATACATACAAATTTTCATGTTTATAATATTAGTAAGGATGAGTATTGTCCTGCCGACTGCATCCTCAAGTCCAAAGACTCACCAAACCTCTTGAGATGAGAAACTCTGCTAACAAAGACATTACACTCAAAATACATATCATTTTAGAAATTGCTTTATTAATAATAAATAATCTATAAGATTAAACATAGAACCCTCACCTTTTGAGAAATTGGTTAAAAATGAGAGAGTAATAGTTAAATTATAGCTTAGTTTAGTTCAGAGATGCAACAAGTAACAACAAGATATTAAAATAAATTAAGTTTAGTGGTAGAGCCACTGCGTGCACACAGCACACAGCACCAATGAGCTGACTCCACGGGGGCAGTACTGCCCGCACCTAATATTGACAGCACACATGCGGTCGTATTTAGTTGGTGAGTGTGAGATCAGAGGCCGAATCATTCTGCACTGGCTTCTAGAGGACTGGAGAATAATACAGAAACATCCAACCAGGCCGCCATGGTATGGGTCACCATGTTGAAATGCTTACCCTCACAATGCGATTGGTGACCTCTCCTGGATTCTACTCATGCTTTCCATCAGGCAGGTTAGAGTTACTTTAATAGGCTTCAATATATATAAAAAAAATGTTTGTATTTGTAGGAATGAGCCAGTTCCAATGAGAGAGAGCTCGGTGAGAGGTCTACCGAGCGCGCAGCCCGCCTCCTGCGCTCACCATCACTGCTGTGTCTACTCTCACGGGTGAGTGTTATCTGGCAGGCAGACTTTGTGCATCACATTGTGAGATCAACTTACGATAACAATCTTCCTACCCTTTCTTTTTAGGGTTCCGTAGGGTTCATGACTCGGAACCCTTATAGATTCGCCAAGTCCGTCCGTCCGTCCTCTACACACCGCCCAAACTGTTAGTGGCAGAAAGATAAAACTTTTACATGAATATGTGTTATTATCACATACACAAAGTGCTAAAATAAAATTATGAAAAATATTTTTAATTCGAGTACATACATACATGTCAACTGGGGATGTTTTTATTTCTCTCTTCTGGGGTAGGCCACATCATATCATTCGATAGGTTTTTTAAAAATATTGTGAGGTTTCTAAAACCATTTTTCGATTTAGGTATCCGTTTATGAGTTATTCAACTTGAAAGCGCATTTTTTTCTAAAAACTGGGCGTCATCCCCACTAAAAGCTTAACAGCTATCTCAAAAAATCTGAAAAAATAACATGATAGTAGCCCACATATTGAACTTTTAGGAAAAACTATACTTAGCGGTTTTGATAATTTTTTTATTTAAGAAGTTATTGGGGCCTAACTTGTAAAATGCACTCACTTGGAAAACTTCGTACAAAAATAAAGCAATAATAAGTTTAAGTAACATAATAATTGTCTATGTGGACATGATTTTAAATCCACCTACGAGTGTGGGTGACTATCTGTGGCCTGACACGCACTTGGCCAATTTTCTCAAGATATTTTGACAACAATTTCAACTGGTTTTAAATAATCAGTTTTTCCGTTTGATCCGTAGTTCATACCCATTATCCATATTCATATCCATTAATAATTAAATTCATTTTAATATTGATGAATGATAAAATAACCTCTATGTCATTCCACGTTCCAGTCTTTATGACAACGTCGACAAATGCAATCACAACGGCGCCCTCATTACAAACAATTCTACAATAAACGGAACCGACGTCCTCCTTGCGTCGAAGGGAACGTCTCTCACAAACGGACCCTCCGCCGCCGCCGTGACCGGAGAGGGCCGAGAGGGCGAGCGGCCCCGCGGCACCGCTGACGCCGCCGTGCAGCACTCGCCCGCCGAACACTCCTTTACCATCAACCTCGACGCGACCACCTTCTCACGACTCAAACGACCTGCGCCAACACTCGAGAGTGCAGCCGGCGACGCGCGGAGTTCCCACTCCCGTCCCCGACCTCGCGCGACACAGCTCCACGACTTGCTCGAGAAGCGGTCGAGCGCCACGAAACGGCGCCGGTCCGATTTATCAGACAGTGACGATTCGGAGCGACATTTCAAGCCGGCGAGCGAATCGAGACGCGGCCAGGGCGACGCTTCCAGGAGTAAAAGCAGAGCGACGGGTGAGCCGAGAACGAACCGCGGAGCCGAGAGCGAGACCGGCTCGTGCAAGGAGCTGACCGTCTCGGAGGAGGACGTGCGGGCGCTGCGCAGCCTGGTGGCGCGCACACGCAGAGACGCGCTCGCGCGCTTCGACGCCGACGAGGAGTACAAGCGCGCGCTGTTCTACGCGATCAACCCGCTCGTGCACGTGCGTCGCTGCCCGCTCACCGAGCGCAAGCTGCGCGAGCGCTTCGCTGAGCGCCTCGGCCTGGCGCCTGCCTCCATCTCGTCCGCCTCGGCCTCGCCCGCGCCCTCCCACGGGCCGGCCCGCCGACTGCTGAGGAGCGACGACGAGAAGCGCCGGAGCGCGACCCGCGGCGAGCGCTTCGCCGGCGAGCCCGACGGTGACGACGAACTCGAACCGTTTCACAATTCTCGCGGCGACGGACGAAACGGAAGTAACTCGCGTAAAAACCTGAGAGACCTCGAGTCGATACAGGACGGTTATAAAAAAAGACGCTTGGAAATGGACGGCGGAGGCAAAGGCGGGAAGAACCGCAGCTCCCCTCGGCTCGGAGCGCACAAGGAAAACGATCCTCGTTCGGAACTCTCGGCGAACGTTCAAAAGTCTGAAATTCTTCGTCGAAATAAATTGGAATCAAAATATACACCTAAAGTGGAGAAATTTGAGACAATTGAAAAGGGCAAACGCGATAAAGAAGAGTTAGGCGATAACAAGCGGCGGTCGCTGCGCCGCTCGACCCTGGCGCAGAGCGTGAGACGGTCGGAGAGCGAGGACGAGCGCGCGCCGCTCGCAGCCCTGGCGCCCTCTAAGCGCGCCCTCGGGGAAACAAACGCGCCCAAACACTCCACAGACAGTTCCGACAGCGACGACACGCGCTGTACGAGTAGCGGGGAGGTCGCGCCCACCGACGAGGAGCGAGAGACGGTGGTGGACAGCGGCCGAGGAAGCGAGCCGAGCGACGAGCGAAGGACGTTACGTCGCCGCTCTGAGCCCGACAAGCGGGACACCGGTAGTCGTAGAGAAAGTGGTCGCGCCTCAACCTCGGCGATCACTAAGCGACACAACGACACCGGGCGCTCGACGAGCGAAGCGGACAGCGCCTCGTCTCTAGAGAAACCCACAACTCTGAGAAAGTATTCGGAGATCCTCACTAAACGTGTTCAGAATGCTAAGGCCGCCGCGGGTCCCGCGGAACCTCCGACGAAGCCCGCGCCGAGGGAGGCCCAGGCGGCCGCGCAACACACGCACACCATCAGCAAACGGTAAGTGTACCATACACTCAATTCGGTGGGTCTCACCATAATAGCCATTATATAATAGGTCTTTACCTATGAAATTGCCGTTTTGTTATTCGAAGTAATCACCCATGCAATCGACGCATCTTTGCCAACACATTGGCAGTTCATTGATGCCCTTCTTGTAAAAATCAGCTGGACGGGAGGCAACAAACTCTTCAAAGGCATTTTGTACTGCCTCTCGGGAATTGAATTTTTACCCACTAAAAAGTCGTCGGTTGCAGGGCGTCCAACGGCAAGGTGAAGGAGTACTCGAACCTGGAGGACCACGCCATCGTGGCCTGGGTCTCGGCCGGGGCGCGCGCGCGCAGGGTCAACGGCAACGCGCTCTGGCGCGAGCTGCAGGACCAGTACCCGCGCCTCGCCGGCCGAGGTGAGTGAGCGAGCGAGCGGGCGAGCATAAGAGTGAGTGAGCGGGGCCAGCTCTGACCGACGCGTGTGTGTGTGTGTGTGCAGATCGGTCGTGGCACTCGCTGCGCAACCGCTACCTGCGCTACATCCTGCCGGCGCTGGGCGCGCTCCGCCTGCCGCCCGCCTCCGCCTCGCGCCTGCGCGCCGCCGCCGCCGCGGGTGAGCCGCCCTCCTCCTCCTCCACCTCCCTCTACCTCTCACCTACCTCCGCCCTCACCTACCTCACGCACTCGCTAACGCTGCTCGTGGTCGCGCAGGGTCGATGAAGCGTCGCGGCGCGGCGGGGGAGACGCGCCGCAACTCCATCTTCGACCAGAGCGAGGTGAGCGCGGCCTCCGCGCGCCTGCCTCGCCCGACTCGCCCGCCTGTCGCGCGCTCGCCCACGCCCACGGCCACACCCGAACAGCGCAAACCTTCTGAAGGTGAATCGAGTACCCGTTGTATCAAATCGAACCATTTTATTTCAAATAAACCATACAACGGCACTTTTGAACCGTCAAGTAGTCAGTCAGTAGTCAGTCGTGAAGCTAATCGTCTGTTCCAATTCGTAGATCCTATGGAGAAGAACAGACAAGAAACTCCATGGACACTCTTTTCCAACATTGTTTTTACAATTTTTGGTTACATTGTTTAAGGCATTTTATTAAATGTGAAGACAATGTAACGATGCTGATATTTACACATGTAGTGTCCAAAAACAATTAAACAATAAATAGAAGTTGTGAGATGACCAGCCCCGACTGGCGGCGCCCGTATCACGAGCATGACCCATGCACCAGCCATCGTCCAGTTCAACCATATCGTAGGGAGCCGAACGACCCGCTACACACGCCACCGTCAGCAGGACTTTTGAGCGAGCATGACATACTCACAACCGCCAGTCAACAAACAAACTTATGCTACCAGTGACTACAAAGTGCTCACATGTACAATTCAAAATGTTCGCAGTTATACAATAATAAAACCATTTATGTATTGTAATGTAACCATAGTTGTATTTTATTAAACACATTAATTGGTGTACTGTAGAACAATATAAATATGCACGTGTGTTACAGTCGCCAACACGAGATCATGGACGCGCCGCTCGACCGCCGGAGACGCCACGACCGCCAGGGACGACACCACCAGACTGAGAAGTTCAAGACGCGACGCACCCGACACCGAAGGTATCTACTATCTTAATTAGAAATGAGTATAATAGTTTAGTGTATGTGTGTGTGACCGGCGCCGTTGTCCGCAGAGGGTGGTGGGGGTGTTGTTGCGGGGCGGGGGCGGGGGCGGGGAGGGGGAGTGAGGCGCGCCCGCAAGCTGTTCAACCCCAAGCTGGTGCTGTGACGAGTGGCAGGTCGGTGACGCCCTCCACCCTCCACTCGACCGTTAGCTGTACCTAGTTAATATATTACACTATTGTGTAAGTTACTAATGTAACTACTATCACAATGTAATGTAATACTATGTAATACTATCACAATGATTCCAGTTCCATTTCCTCGGTGCTAGAGAATGACGCTTATATTGTCTTCCATACTTCCGTATCGATCCTTCCATCCGTACTATAATGATATAAATCTGAAAGTAACTCTGTGTGCCTTTCTGTTTGTTACGCTTTCACTGATAAACCGCTGCGTTTTCAATTAATTAAGCATAAAGATACATTGATTGTTGAGGAAGGACCGCGATACAGGCGGGTGGCGCCGCGGGTAAACGCTAGTGGTAAATATAATGATATGTTCCGCTGATGTCTCGGCTCATTTGATGTGGGGTGGGACTACTTGTACGTCCGATAGGTGGAGCCAGTGTGCTTGTAAAGTGTACGTTACATATATATAATACAAGTACGTATATGTACATATATATACTTGGGCCATTACAAACGTGCGAACTGAGTCATAAATCATTTTATATATATGTATAGGTCTACACACAACACTACAAGTGTGAGCGAGAGATCCGATGTGCATATAAGTGTGAGCGAGAGATCCGATATAAATGATTTATGAGTCAGTTCGCACGTTTGTAATGGCCCAAGTATAGTGTTGGACTGTTCAAACCACAATCTGCTGAGGAGCGGTGTGTGTGTGTGTGTGTGAGAGTGCTCCAGGTCTAATCGTGTCTGTTGTTGTTAAAGCTCAATAATTATGTTAAATCGTGTTTGTTTATCGTGAGTGCCTTACCTACATTGTTTGTTAGTTACTTATTACAATAGCTAAACCTAAATTATCTAGATATTGGCCGATCCGATTACTGTTTGTGTTACATAAGCTAAAAGTAATGGCACTGGAACAATCAATGTTTATTGAACGTGTGCCGCAGAAGCACAGATTACCTCCGATAGATACCGCATTATTCAATATTTGTTTCGAGTTCACAAAATGTGTGAGGTAAGCACGGGTGGCGGGTGGCGGGGGGCGGGGGACATGTCAAGTGTGCTGTGAGTGGCTATTTCAAGGTCAAACTTATAATGCATCAAACCATAGTGAGGGGACAGGTTTAAATTGATCGATAAATTTGGTACGGTGATCTGAATCATTGATATTTAAATTTTATTATTAGTTATAAATAGAAAATAAATCATTCTAAATTATACAATATTTATTAAAAATAAGTGAAAGGTGTAAAAAAAAATCATCTAAGTATATTTCACAGATGTTTTAATTGAACCAGCTTAGTGAAAGTTAAATCAATAACATGATTACACTTGTCGTAATGGAATTGGTGATGTATTATATATCTGAACAAAGACTTTCGCCAACAAAAGTACACAATGTTTGTGTTACAAACGTCGTAAATCTTTATATAAAATTGTCCTTGTATAAAATTGTTATCTATATACATTGAAAATTGTCCTCTGTTAAGTGTCATGAGCACATAACACTATATTTGGTGGGACACTATTCGTTCCCACGACGAGTTGAATCGATCTATTTTTCTTTATTTCGGAGAATTAAGGAAACCTTTAACATAGTCAAACCAAATAATGTTTTAAACAGTAATGTTTTAATATTTTTTCTTGTGAATCACAACACTATCGATACACGTGCCGATACACTATTAGACAAAGACAACTAATGTAATGTACATGAGGAGTGAAGGGGACATTTCAGGAAGACATCAACTGGCGCTTTGATATTGTCACATTTCACATTTGGTGACCAGTATAAGTTGAACTCTGGTATATTTGAAATACGTTAACGTAATATAAGTACAATGTACTTGCCGATGAAATGTTCTGCCAACTTGTTGATAACTAGATGTCTTAGATGACTTGTATAGCGAACTTATTACTTCTGGCTTGGTCCGTCTTAGGGGTCCAATTATGGCGACTTTAATTATAGGTAGATATCGAATAACAATGATCGTGTATTCTTTCGGAGCCATGTTTATTAATTAATTACTGTACTCTTATTCTAACCTTACGTAAATGATAAATGATATTTATTTCTGTAAGTAAATCTTTTGAGACATTTTTATGCTCTTACAGCTACATTATATATTCTAAATCCATCGTTACACTGCACAATAAACACGTCTTAATATCAACAAGGAAATGACAGCCGGAATCCTACGTGCTCGATAATCGGCACATCTCTGAAATGTGCTGGTCAAGCGTATCTCTGTATAATTTCCGTCTTTAACTTTAACCAATATATGACGCATGAGTAACTTGCCGCACCATTTTATTGCACAGTAAAGCCATTTATAACATTATTTGAATTTAAAACTATCTTTAATAAATATTGCTAAAAACTCGGCGTGCCCGTGCCTACGGGTCACAAACTTGGTCGATACTAACGTCGTCTTCGTCAGTTCGTCGTCAGTAATGCGGTGTGAACGTTTGTGGCCCTGTGTGTGCCTGTGTGTGCCTGTGTGCGGTATCTATTAGGGGTTATCTGAGTGTGGAAGCTATGTAACTGTTTGTGAAGTAATGAACGGACGACTCGGCCGCGGAACATGTCACTCAACTAATTATATATGGAACAATAAAACTTCCATTTGCTCCAATAACATTAAAGTTACAACGCTATGGGGCGCCCATTAATTACGTGAGGCATTTTTGAGAAATTTTCGAACCCCCCCCCCCCCTTTGTGAGATATCGTAAGACTTTCCTCATCTCTCCCCTTAATCTCATGCGGGATTCTTCATGACTTCTATTTGGGGTGTAGTAAACAAGTTGGATTATTGAGAATTTTTTGTTATTGAAGACTAGAAAAGACTAGTATTTGTGAATATTACCTTAATTTAAAGTCACAATCATAAAATTAAATAATGATTATCGAATAATCAAATGACAATATTGAATATGATATGAACATAATGAAAAATAATTACGTGATATTTGCCAAGACCCCACCCTCCCCTTAGTGAGATTTGGAAAGATTAAGCTTGATCCCCTAACCCCCCCCCCCTCCCCCCCCTCCCCCCCTACCCTAGAACACCTCACGTAATTAATCTGCAGCCAGCTCGTGTTTGCTCACATACAATGTGTTTACTGTAGCTCAGTGCCCTTAATTATGTAAATAAAATGTGATTAACGATGTTTGTGTTTTCTTAATGTACTTATTTTGTGTACAAATATTAAGCGCAGACAAACCAACACAAGGCGACGGTCACTTTGTTTAATTAATCGAAGCAGATTTATTAGTAACTGTTAGTAATCCAGTACCTCCCACCCTAATTGCGATTTTGTCCTCCCACCCTGGAGAAGAATCGCACTACGTGCTGGAATGCTCCTCAGTTTTATGTGTGTTTACAGAAGGTTAGTGTACTATGCAGCATTAATTTGGCCGGAAAACCCCCGAGGGATTTGGAGGCGGAAGTGGTCGCCAAAGTCTATCGGCGAGTGGTTGACTTCCGGGCGGAGAGTGAAATCCGCTCTCTGACCGAAAATATATGCGAGTGGCGTAAAGCCGCTCGCCGAGTCACCATGGCTAGATGGTCGTTTCGGCTGGAGAGTTGGTGGTTTGTCCCGCATTAGGCGACGCTGCGTCGGGCCCTCCCTCACTGCAGTAGGAGGAGTAGATCCCTCACTACCGGCGGTAGTACGCTCCATGGCCGGTAGCGACAGTTGCTTTACCGCGGTCCCAACCTTCTGCGAGGACGTGATCTCGCAGAAGGACGCGGCGGAGAAGGCCCGAGAGGACGAGCTCCACTCGGACCCATCGCACACGCCTGCGCCTCATGCCGCCCTGAGTGTGGCCGCGGGTGGACGGGACGGGACGGGTTTTCCCTTCCATCCGCTGTAGTGGCTTCTACGTGTGCCGGACGTCGCCCATTTTGAGAGTTTATTGATGATAGCGCCCGCGTAGTGCGGGCAGGCACTGGGAGGGGCCCAGAAGGAGATTTGTTCCCTGGACTCCTCCTAAAACTCAGGCGTTAAAAAGGCACACCGTTTGGTTATAGTCGGTTCGAGTCCGACAAACCGCCTCGCCACAAACCCCGGCGGTGTGACACCCGAGGGGGTTTCCGCACTTAAAAAAAAGCAGCATTAATGAAATGTTGGGTGCGCAGTGCGCCTCCAAACTGAGTTGTCGCATCTTGTCTAAATATATCGTCCATGAACCTCTGGAAACTGGAGCCACTGTTACGCAATCCGAAACTCATCCGTACAAACTCAAAAGCCCCAAACGGTGTAATTACGCTGGTCTTCTTAATATCGTCTTTAGCCACAGGAATAGCATGATAAGCCTTTTTTATATCTATCTTGGACATAACCACATTCTTCTTTTTCTCAAAAATGTAAGTAAAATCTAACAATCTCGGTAGTGGGTAACGATCTGGCACTGTAATCTTATTTAACATCCTGTAATCCCCGCAGGGCCTCCATTCTCCGTTCTTCTTCTTAACCATCTGCAATGGACTCGCCCACGGACTGTTCGACGGGCGATATATGCCCATTTGCACCATATCTTGAAACTCTCTTTTGGCAATATTGTACTTGTCTGGGGGCAACGGTCGCGCTTCACTGAACACCGGAGGGCCCATTGTCTCGATATAGTGCTCCACGTTATGCTTAGCGGGTTCCTTATAGTGTAAGGACGGCGCACCCGGGAGAGTAAATGATACGACAAAGGTTGATTCAATACTCATGTTTATTGTTAGATCTCACAAGATTATATACGCTTAGACATACTCATAAACTCACTCCATCACAATTGGAACAAGGACGTTGCAACAACTGCCGAACAACTCCTTGCATTTTATCACTAATTGTACGTATAGTGACTTGTTTTGCTCTTGCAATAATGGCAGGCGTTTTGATACCCGTCACTCCATCAACCAGGCGCTTTCCGCGCACGTCAACAAGTAAATTGTAGTGCTCAAGTATATCTGCACCTAATATCGGCATACTGACGAATCAAATGAGCCCAAACTCGATGGGGTTGCGTCACATTACGGATGACTATATATTTATAAATATGTCTGCAGTATCATTTATATGAGCAAACGAAACATCATTTAATAAATTTATACAGGAAAAATGTTTCTATCAATTCTATCACTGACATTGAAAATGAACTTGGCAGGAGCGTAAGTGTATTTTACCAGTAAAAATTATTAATATTCTCTTTTATTTACTTTTTGCATCTAATTATTTATAATTTATTATGATTTTTTAGAGAAATACTGTATCTGTTTGGGCAGGAGGGATATTACGCCATGTTACGACAGCTCGTCCGCGTGTAAGTAACATTTTACAAGACTGCGTATTAATAGAAAATGTGCGAGAGGACCGTTTCGTTAACACTTCCCAATTAGCGACTATTCATTATATGTCTCAGAGTACAGTACGGCGAAGACTTAAAGAAGAGGGCAATCGTGTACCAGCAAAGAAGCCCCATTTAACCCCCAGGCATAAATCTTTAAGACTTCAATTTGCACAAAATTTTTTAGATTTCGATTGTAGCTAAGTCGTGTTGGTTGATGAAAAGGTGTTTTGTTATTCCACTCACTGTCGACTCTCTCTGTGGAGGTACAATAACACAAGATATTACGAGGTAAATATCTTGCCTCACAACAGAAGTGGACGCATATCACTTGGATTCTGGGGATGGATGTTGCAAAGTAGACCCGGAGAATTAATCGAAGTTGGTGGAAGTCCCAATGGATTGACCTAGAGACGACATCATTGAAGAGGTTTTGTTACCCACTGCCCGAATATTTTCCCCTCTGAAGACGTCATAACTTTCATTCAAGATGGAAGCTCAATCCATAATTCAAGAGCAGTGCAAAATTATATATCAGAAACGAGAGAGTTAATTTTTAATTAGCCTGCCTCCAAAGAGCCCAGACTTAAATCCCATTGAAAACGTCTGGGGTAGAATGGTTCAAATGTGGGATCAATCATGAACAGAGTCGCAGTACCGAAAATTTACGGATGCATGTAAATGCGATTTGGGAATCGTTACGGGGAAGTTCATTTTGCTATAATTCAGTTAGGTCAATAAGACAACGACTCCTTGACGTCATCAATGCTGATGGTGCATACAAGTGATTTTAAAGTATTACCATTATTATATGAACGTAATGTACACCATTTGATTTATCTTTCTCGACTTATTGATTTTATCCAACGCCATTGTTTGTAATAAGGTGGATTTCTTTTCGTCTATGTTCATTCTAAATAAACATATATACTATGAGCTCTTGAGTATTTCTACAACAATAACACAAAAAAAAATTTTTCCAACCATCACTAAGTTGCAATTATAAAAAAACAAATTGGCAAACAAAAAACAAATAATCTACTATCTGTTACTAATAAAACACACAATGGTGGCTTTATAGACCAGTGCGATAATGTTTGAAAACAAAATAAATTATAGTAGGATGAAACCCATTGTAAAAGGAGGAGAATATTACAAAAATTAAAGGAAAAATAATTTACGGGCGATCTGAGGTCGGTAAGGGGGTAAGGGAAAAAAATGGCTTATCTCGATTTCCGGCAAAACTACAAGTCCTATGGAAAAAAGTAAAAACGCAAAGTTGTAGGTTATGAAAAGATCTACATTCTTTCTGGATTTGCACTTATTTCACATAACCTCAAATTTTATGTGAAAAATTCAAAAATCCAAGTTTTTGGTTTTTAGGGTTCCGTAGACAAATGGCAAAAAACGGAACCCTTATAGATTCGTCATGTCTGTCTGTCTATCTGTCCGTCCGTATGTCACAGGCACTTTTTTCCGAAACCTTAAGAACTATACTTTTGAAATTTTATAAGTAATCTGTGAACCGCAATAAGATTTTCCTGCCCAAAACGTATCAGAGCCCCCTCCATAAGGTGTGATTTCTTCAAAACATGCCTCTGCAAAGCGTTCTCCTCGTCTACGTAGCACTCGCCGACGTCGGTCTTCACCATGCAAAGATATCCTGGCTTCATCGGAGAACAATACCCTATCCCAGTCTTCATGAGTCCATGACACTCAATTTCGAGCGAAGGTAAGCCTGGCAACTCTATGTCCACGGAGTAATTTAGGGCCGTGTGCCGGGCGATGACTTGTATAATTATTAGCAGCGAGAAGCCTCCTCCTGACCGGCCATAGACTAATTTGCACATTTCTTACTTCTTCGAGTCAGTTCTTGAGGTCCACATAAGAAGATTTGCGATTTCTCAACGCTTGACTAACTAGAAAACGATCATCCCGTGGTTCGGTACATGTCTTTCTGCCAGAACCAGGCCTTCTCTTGACGGAACCGGTCTCTTGATAGCGCTGCCAGGCAATTTCATAGGTAAAGACCTATTATGAGTATTAGGAAACTCTAAATGTGCACCGCTAACTACAATTACCTATAAGTATAGTCCATTTTAAGGTTGCCTGGAAGAAATCGCAGTCTGCGATAAGGCCGAATCCTACGATGTATCTTTTGTAATATGGTGTTCAATAAAGAGTATCTATCTATCTATAAAAAGTCGTGTGGCACTCGGGGACTGCCGCGGTAAAGCTATTGCATACCATTTTTTAACAATTATAATTATATTTTTTTTTTATTGATGCAGTATTTTTCTTTCATTGATATTAATTCAAGTTTACAAAACAATAGGTATACACTGTCGTTTTACTAACATACATTCTAACAATATTATTTCCAAATAATATAAACATCCCATTAAACGAAATACACTGACAACTAAACAGAGAACATAATAGTAATATTAGCATATATCTATGGAATAAAAGAACGAAATAAAAAAAAGCGGCCAAGTGCGAGTCGGACTCGCCCATGAAGGGTACCGTAGCAGCAAGTAACGTCATATAAAAGTTCTTTTATTTCGTTGTAACTTTGATTTACATTTTAATAAAAGTGTATTGATTGAATGAAAGGGAAATTGTAGTTTACAGTTTATGACGTATTGAAAAAAAACTACATAATAGATCTCGTTCAAACCAACTTTCGGTGGAAGTTTGCATGGTAATGTACATCATAAATATTTTTTAGTTTTATCATTCTCTTATTCTACCATTTTGAAAGTGTCTCTCGCGCAAACTATTCAGTTTAGAATAGTTAGGAATTTCTTGATTCGGTCGCCGCGCTCGAAGCCCGCGATAAAAGCTATGCAATAGTTTAAAAATAAATGTATTAAGTGTATGTACTAGATGCAAATAATTATTAATATATTTGCATCTAGTACATACACATTAATATATATACCGATTGTGAATACAAAAATACCGATTTTTAGAGAGCAGCTTTAGGGCTTTCACACACTGGCCACGCGCTCACGCGCGTGGGCGCGTGGCAGCAGATCACGCGCGCGGCGACGGTGGAGCAGATCTGCCCGTTCGAGCAGATTTTACCGCGCCTACGCGCCTGTCGGCTTTGTCGCTAAATTGCTGGGCGTTATTCAATTTCGAATATAAATGTATCCGTGTCCAGATCCATCGTGAACAAATCCTTATAGCACGAAAACAGGCGCGATACTTCGTTCAATTTCCTATATAAATGTGTTTACTGCTGCGGCCCGCCCCGACCAAGCGCGCGGTGGCAGAATCTGCTAGCGGCACGACGCGGGACGCGCTCACGCGCCTATGGGACTTCACACACTGGCCACGCGCCTAGGTAGTAGTTAAAGTTAAAACGGCATCTTCAGTAGATTTACCTGCTCTGAAACCAAATTGATTGTTTGAAAGAACCTTTGTGCTAGTTAAGTACTTTACTGATCTAACATTTATATTTTTTTCTAATATTTTAGAGAAAGTGGTTAAAATTGAAATTGGTCTATAATTATGGACACTGCTCCTATGTACCACCCTTGTATATCGGCAAGACAAGACCAATCTTAAATACATCAGGGAAAATGCCCTCAAGTAGACATAAGTTAAAAACATGTACCAATATAGGTACCAAAATAGGTCTAGACTGTTTAACGATTGAAATCTATATATTATCCCAACCAGTGGCCGATGTATTTCTGAGACCAATAATAATATTATCAATCTCAGCACAGTCAGTAGCAAGAACAGACATCGAAGTTAAGGAGGGAACCGTAACATCGAATGCCGAATGAGCAATAAAAGATTTGGAGTCTACTTTTGAAGCTAAGGTTTTTCCCACGTTAGCAAAGTATTTATTGATATCATTCGCAACAACAATCGGGTCTGCATGAGTACCCAATAGATCATTACTGTTAATTTGTTCACTATCCATATTTACATGTTTTTTTATAAGATTCCACGTAGCTTTTGGATTTTTAATAATACGCTGAAATTCACCACGTTCGTATTCTTTTTTAACTTTTTTTTAATAAATTATTGCAATAATATAATTACTGAACATCAATAGACTTGCTCTATTGCTTTGGTTTGTTTGTTTGTTTGTTGTACTTTCTTGCACTTGTGTTAAAAATAAACGAATCGAATTGAGTGACAGACAGACAGAAAATTTTGCCTATTTATACAAATTTTTAAAAAGAATCAATTGTGAAAGTCGGATGTAAAAATTAAATCCTCACAATCTTCAAAGAGATCATTTACATCATCTGGTTCATTTAAATCTGATGTTGATATTTGATATGGTTGGATCAGTTCTAAAGCCCTCACTGGTAGTGGCTTACGGTCTAATTTTTGTAGCCTCTTCTTCACTCTTACATCAGAAATGTAGGAGTCAGACGACACAAATGCCCTGTTAAATAGATCTGTCATGTGTTTTTCGCGGCCTGACTTTCTGGCATGGTGTTCCCGGTCAAATCTCTAAAATTTATTTCTAGATTCACCAGCCTGTCCGGATAGCATGCCTATTGGAAGCGCCGAATTTCTTTTAATCTCTTTACCTCAAACCAATATTTCATGTAGAGTTACTGTCACCGGATACCAAGGATATTCTGTTACGTATCTGATGGCTGAGGCGCTAAGCACAGCTTCATAGTTTGCCACTCACATACCAACAAGAAGGTTGGCACCTTCTTGTACTCCTTGCATTAAGTCAGCTGGTCGGAGCCCAGACTGACATTCCTCAACAGGTTGGGTTAATTCCTGTTGAGGCAAAGTGGCAACATGGGTCTTTGACGGCTCCATGGTGCTTCACCCCCGTTCCTCCAAAAGAAATGTTTAGGTATAAGGTTTTAACCAAAGTCTTACGAGGGCGGGCCCCTTCCCCATACCACATTTTTTCTTTCATTGGAAAATTCCGGCTTTGAGTTATGTAAATGAAAACATGACATAAAAGTTTGTATTAATTGAAAATACAAAAGAGTTCATAAACAACAAAAAATACTTTTTTATTTATAATTATAAAAAAAAGTATTTTTCGTTGTTTATGAACAGAACTGTTTATTTTTTTAGAACAGAGGTTCTAGTGTTGGTAGATTGAGTTATAGCAGACGTTCTTCATAGGACATGTTTTTCAAAGAGAAGACCATTTTAGTTACCCTTTTTTGTACTCTTTCCAACATTACAATATCTTTTTTTAAATATGGATTCCATATTTGAAAGGCGAATTCCAGCAGGATCTAATGTACGTTAAATAGATGCTGAGAAATAATTCTTTATTGATAACATAGAATGCCGTTCTAATTATATACAACAATAAGTTTGCCTTCTTTGTTATCATTGTAATATGCTCATCCCACTTCAGGTTATGTGTTATGATAACTCCGAGTGCTCTTTGGGAGTTCACTGGTTGTAATGGCACAGAATTAATTGTGTACTTGTGTTTAGGATTGTTTTTAATTTTATTAATTAATTTTAATTTTATTCATTCAGGAGTTTTTTCAATCATTCACTTTGTCACAACACTATTTTTATTTCATCAAAAACTTACAACACAGTAAACGTCAGTGGATATCGTCTAATTAAAAATCCGACTATAGACGAAATCTGAGAATTTCAGATTCGTTTTCTTGCGAATATGGAATCAGGGTCAGGTCGCTAGCTATAAATATAATTAAATTGGTACATCAAAAACAATTTTATCGGAGCTGTTATTAAACGGACCGCTTGACATTAAAGAAAACTGTAAGTGTGATAAACATTTCGAGTTCAATACTCAATACATTCCATGTTGATAACATAACAGGTACCGGGACCATTACTAGTCATAAAATCAATAATGTACGTATGTGCGTGTTCGGTAAAAGTAAAGTATAGTGTAGACGACTGATATTTAATACTTAATTGATCATCATTATAATATTGATGATGTTAGATCTCGCAGCAAACCTTTGTGCGGCCATCTTCACAATGTTCCCTGATGTCGAGACCGCTCTGACAGAGCCCTCTCTAGTTTGTAAATGTTGCTTTGTAAGTCATGCTCCCAATCATCTGGCATTTGTTATTGCTGTTTTTGCCTTGAGTCATTGTATGTAGGTAAAAACTTTGATCTAGAAGACATTTTTCAAAAGGGGCTCAAAGTACTTATAGAGGTAACATGGCAGGCCAGGCAAAGGATTTGTTTTTCTCATGTAATAGGCTATGTCCATTACATTAGAAACACAAATTAAATGATAAATGTTTTTTTTATTTTGACAGTAAATTATCTACAGATATTTTTACACGTCAGACCTGATCACCACAATGATAAAACTAATAGTTTCTTGTGTTAAATAAGTTGAGTTAGCAATGGGCCATGCAGGTCGGGGTCTCCAGTACGCTCACTTATTGGCTGCACCAGTTTTGTGTTTGATGTCCTCTGTGATATAATATTTATATTGTTAGTGAACACACATGTGTATGTTACTATGCGTTAACAAGCTTTTAAGAACCTGATACTTATTTAAGTGTTGAGTCTAAAACTTTGTTCTAACTTCCATGGTCTGGTTCTGTGGCATTGAACTGACCTCTCCGAGTGACTGATACTGTGTGATATCAGTAGACTGAGATGCACTTGTTATATTTGTAATGAACACCACGGTACTGCACTGTGTCTGTTCATTCTTGCAGCGAACTGATGGCCCCTCATTGTGCTATATTAACACTACTTGTCTATTTACATTTACAAGACACAAATGTTGCAATTCATTCTGCCTGATAGAAAACATGAGTAGAATCCAGGAGCAGGGGTCACCATCCTCATTGTGAGGGTAGGCAATGCAGCATGGTGACCTATGCCATGGTCAGATAATTGGGCCTCCAGAGTCCGGGAGAATGAAGCAGAATAATTGGTCCGCTGGTCTCACACTCACCAACTAAATATGTCAGCACAAATGCTGTCATTATTAGGCTGGTCTTCTGTGTGAGGGTAGTACTGCCCCGCCGCTCGACAGTAACATGTCGAAGGTGTGACCATGTATCCACTACTTACCGATACTGTCAGGTAACATGCCCATCGCATATACTGATACATTTGTTAATGTGGGTTCATGTTAAGGGGTGTAAACTAATACCATATCCGCTTTTACAGGAATTACTTTGATCAAATACCTTGGATGAAGGATTGCAATCCTTTTTTGATGTAAGCCAATGTGGAGCAAGAAGAAGGTGTCCGCTACTAAGGAATTCTTCATAGAGCGGTCACCAAAGGTTCTGTGCATAGTCAAACAGTTTGCATTTGATGGCAAACTCTCTAAACATGTGCGATGCGATTCCAAAAGTATATTAACATTAACAAATGTATGCACAACCAAAATAATCAACATCTGGTGAGTTTGAGTGAAAACAACTTACTTAAGTCAAATCTATGATTAATGTCCAAAACCTCCCAACTGACATTAGACAACACACATACCTATTATGAAGGTCAGCAGGACATAACACTTACTACCACTTATGTAGGTAACACTAACTTCATTGAGTAACACCATGTTACACAAATAATAAAGTCTTGAACAAACGAGTTTTGTTATCTCGCGTCTCTTGCCGCTCGTAGACTTGGCATCAGTTTCACTTTATCTCTCAAACAATGCATTCTATTTCAAATTGTTATATTTAAGGTGCCATACCCAAAGCTTATTGCTAAGGCTCTATCATTTGTTCATCTATCCATCTTTCACAATTCTGTATCTCATGAACCGCGATATTTTAAATTTTCTCAGAACATATATTCCTGTTGCGGCTATTACAACACATATCTAGTAAAATATAGAATGAAATATAGCCGGTTCCAAAAATAACGGGTCAGTCACATAAACCAATAACGGGTCAGTCACATAAACCCGAATATCTCCCGAACTACGTATGCCATCCTAATGAAACGAAGACTGTTCAATTGAGAATTTAATTATACAGATAAAAAATAAAATAAAACTTAGTTACACCCACAATATTAATCTTAAATTAAAAAAAAACTAAAGTAGTCATATTTTTCTTAAGATTACATTTTTTTTATGATTGTTTTTTTGCTGTTTTTCATCACTGGAGGCTTCATCACGTGGAGGCAATACAAAGTATTAAATGAAGAAAGTGATGAAAAACAGCAAAAAAACAATCATAAAAAAAATGTAATCTTAAGAAAAATATGACTACTTTAGTTTTTTTTTAATTTAAGATTAATATTGTGGGTGTAACTAAGTTTTATTTTATTTTTTATCTGTATAATTAAATTCTCAATTGAACAGTCTTCGTTTCATTAGGATGGCATACGTAGTTCGGGAGATATTCGGGTTTATGTGACTGACCCGTTATTTTTGGAACCGAGTGTAGATAGATATGAGGGCTGAGGGCTCCCATACAATGGATGGGATTTTTTTATTAGTTTTTGCTCGACATTCATAACGGCATCAGGTTCACGCTTGGAATATTGGAATATTCATTTAACCATTTTAAAATAATAAAAATACGCTACACTAAAATTTATTTTTTTAAATACACAGACACGGTTTCTTTTGCCGTTTTTATAGGCACTTCGTGTGCTAATCAAGTATTGGCTTTACTTAAAAAAAATACTTGAAAAAAAAGAAGTTTTCAATAAAATGTGGTTGAAATTAATTATTTCCGAATGTTGACTATTTTCAACATTGCGTATTAACAAACGTACATATTAGATACGTACATACATACATGTTTATGTTCTTTTAACTTTGTGACCTCACCATCGCAATATCTTACATTTTCAGACTGGCTGTCATTTAGCAAGCCTCGGTGGTCAATTGTGACCAATGGAGGTAGGGAGTCTCATCGCCACTTCCATGGAGTACCAGAAGCGGCTCGGCACCTCCGGCGTCGAAGGACAGTTCTACGAAACGAAAGTAATCGCTCTGTTTCTGTTGAGGTTGCTGCACGACGAGCGCGTGGCAGACTTCTGTCTGGCCACCAACATGGAGGGCATGGGCGCGTTCGACGACATCTGCGTCAGAGTGAGCGTGGTGGGGCGGGAGCGGCCCCTCGCGCTCTTCGTCCAGCTCAAACACAAGATTCACGACGATGCGTCTCTCACGATACACGAAGATCTGGTCAAGTACATCGATAGCTTCGTTACGATCAGTAATAGGATTTCTTCACAAAAGGATTGCGATTATTTTTTTGATAACAGCTTTTTCATAACAGATAGTATATTCATTTTGTACACAAATGCTGAATTCAAAATCACGAATTCAGCACTGGAATCCGAAGATTCGTTGAAGAGGTGTGTGAACAGTTACGACAGTTTTATTAGTGAGTTGCTGATGACCGGAGCCTCGGTCGGTCGAGGGCTGCGTCACTCCGAACGACTCGTACGAGACTTTGCCAAAAGCAAACTGGCAGAGGACCTCACTGTGCTCGCAGAACGTTTTGCAGTGTATTTATGCGACAAAACGAAGCAAGCGCACATCATGAACGATAAACACTTGAAGCAGTACCACGTCGTGTTGGCGAGGCACGTAGTGCATGTCGGTGACATTCAAACAGATGAAACCGGCACGACATCGCGCGAGTTGTCGTTTAGATACGAATTTTTCGAATCTCAGGACGAACCTGTTGCGCTGTTCAGACGTACGTTGTTAAGAAAAATGCTTAGTTACAAAAACAAAGTTCCGCCAGAAACAACCGCCGAGGCGTATCTACGATCTCTAAAGTTAAACGTGCCGGTCGGGTTCGGTAACGTGGATATGGTGATGAGCGTTGGCACCAAGAAAGGGGAGAAGAGGCTCCAATACTTGGTGGACGGCATCTTAGATATGTGTCAGCGCTACAAACAGGTGAATTCGCTCAAAGTTGTCACGATCGATGACACCGTAGACGGGGGCCTCTTGACCCACAGCGGGGGCCTGGCGAGCGGTGTCGGCAACCTGCTGACTTGGGACGAGAGCACCGACACGCTTATGTTCACAGATCGTTTCACTCCTCGCCAGAGTAACGCCGAAGCTCTATTTACTAAACTGAAAAAAAATATAAATCAGACGAACATTGGAACGAATAGTTTGCCTAATTATAGATTCAAGGTAAAAACTAATAAGTTGCCCACACTGCACCTCAACTGCACCGACACTGCGACGGAGTTCATCAGTAAACTGCTCATCTTTGACAAGCAAAGCAACCAGTCTAAGGTGGAGGGACTCTTGAAAGATGAGATTCAGAACCTGCTGCACAAAAGAGCACACCACAGCGCCCTGCAGTGTCACTCGGTGTTCTTACACTACCACGACGAAGTGGTCAGCTGGTGGATGCGGCCGTCGGGCACGTATCTGAACAAGGCGAGTAACTTGTATGAACTTGCGATAAACAACATCAAAGCGGAGCCGCAGATCAGTGCGCTCCACACCACCTTCCACGTGAACAACTTGAGGTATCGCGGATACAGCTTCCATGATACGACTTCTAAGTGGTCGGCGCTCGCACAGCTCCCCGCTCAAATGTCCATAGTCACAGACACGGTCACACTGGCCACTATGACAACGATTCAGTGCTTACGGAAACTGAGCGCTATCAATAAGTACACGGTGTTGGATATGGAGAATGTGGCCAATTTGTCAACCGCTGACTTTTGCTCACTACAAGAAGAGTTGAGGAAGACCGAGAAGGTGCTCATTATTGTGTGGCGTAAGTCGGACAGTGGCGCGGTGTCACGCACCACGCTGCACGAACTAGCGCAAGCTACTGAACGTAAACAAATAGTTATAGTAACAAACGACGTGGACAAAGTCTACGAATATTTCCCTCACATCAAAGTGTTCAGAGACGATGCACAAAACTTTACCTGGATGACCGCGGAGTCACAAAAAGTATTGAGGAAAAATTGTAAGATAATATTTCAAGGCGCTGCGCTCAGCTTGGACCTACTGATGGACGACGGGTCACTTTCGCTTGTAAAAGGTGTCGTATTAGATAAACTGACTCGTCACGAAGCTATATCTCTCGGCGCTTCGCTCGGTGATCCACGATACGAGGAAATCAAACATCTTTATATCGACAGGAACGTTTGTTGTACCGGCACACGTTATTTCGTCAGAACGTTTCACGATATCTCAGATGAGGTGGTTCTACTGACGGCTCCCCCGGGCATGGGCAAGTCGACGTTACTGACTCGCTTATCAATCAACACGAAAGAGCGAGACCCGACGCTGTGGATAGTCCGAGTTAACTTTATAAACCACTCCAAACAGTTCCAAGAATGGTGCGACGACGACACATGCGTGGGTGCTGTTGAGGCGTTGGAGTTTTTGTGCCGAGTGATATGCGACCAGAGCGTCTCATTTAGCGTTCAACTAACAAATGACGAAGCGTCTCTAGTGAACTGTGCGGAGGATGGACTCATTATTTTTGAACTAAACATGTTCCTGCACTACTATAATCAGCAACGATTGATATTAGTTTTCGACGGTTTTGATGAGATCTGTCCGCATTACAAAGATAAGGTTGTTGCTTTCCTTATAGTTGTTAAAGAAAGTTTAAAAAAGAACAAAATGTGGGTAACGAGCAGACCGTACAGTGACATTCTGCCAGATCTACAGAGAGCTCTGGGGCGAGGATTTGAGATCGAGCATCTGAGTTATAGAGAGCAAGAATCATTCCTTAAGAAATTCTGGCTAGAAAAGTCCATTAATGAGAAACTGTGTAAACAGCTGGAAAAGTTAGAAGAGTTCATAGAAAACGTCGGCCAGTCGTTAACCGAGGTGCATGAGTGGGTACAGTTTATATATTACAGTTTTGTTGATGTCTTGCAACACGTGTTGTGTCGGTCTCGTCACGCGTATATAGAAAGACGTTTAGAGCGCTTTAGGCATAGACCCGTAGAAGATACATTGTCAGGTATCCCTTTAATTTTATACTTTATGGCAGATTATTTTGTAAATATCATTGATAATGACAAAAAGCGTGGCAAATCTAAATTAATTATAAACCTTCATGACGTATATGAAACGTTTCTAGAAAACAAAGTGAAAAAAATCCTTTTCCAAGATAAAAACAACATGGAATTGTCTAATCCGATCACAAGAGACATGTTAGAGAGAGAACTTCATGATCGCACGCGTGTTTACAAGAAACTCGCTGCAAACGCTCTCTTTCAAGATTCCATTTTCAAGGAATTGAGTTTCAAAGAATTTGAAGATATGACCCCCTTAGGCATCGAAGAATTAAACAAGGAACTGTATAGAATCAAGAGAGGCGCAGACAAGACAGGTCTGATCTCCCACTTTACGGCCAACAAAGCGGCTGTATTCATACACAGGTCGTTTACAGAGTATTTCGCTTCGGAATATGCTTGCGACATACTAAAAAATCGAAACATTCAGAAATCCACAAAGATCCTTTGGTATTGTGCATTAACTTGCCTCGCTGACCAGGGTGTTCGAGATTGGATGGACGCGAAGGAGAAAATTGACGAAAGACTTGAAAATGTCCTAAAAGAAATAAAGAAATCCCCGTCGGTATATGCCACCGATTACAGGAAATATCTAGCGCTTGACGACTTACCAGAGGGACAGCGCATCAGAATATTAGCTTCGTTGGAGAACGATTATGAAAACATTAGTTTTACAACATTCAGTAACGTGTTCACACAGAGCTCCTGGGAGAGATTCGATCGCGTCACTCGCCGAAACATCACTAAATATCTTCAGAGTTATATAATCAATCAAATGAAGATTCATCTAAAAGTACATTTTGGCGACCGAGTTTTATTTATATTGGTAAACAACAACATCGATAGAAATTATATTTTGGACCTACACCGTATGAAGTCTTGGCTCTGTCTTAAAATGGATATAATGGGACAGGAGGGAGAGGTCCCTGTGTGGGTACGACTGGAACACAAAGATGGCGATGATGCGACCAACTTGGATGACAGTGATTTTGAAACGATTGTTTCGCGAGCGAATGATACATGTACGTCGCACATGTACATACTTTACAGAAATGATCAGTTCACAATGGGCTCCTACACAACAGACGAGCCCGACTCTGTGCATGCATTCGATACTTTGATGGCTACCACAAACACAATTCGTTGTCGGCTGCTACACTCTGAGCAAAACGTACAAGAATTTACAGATATTCTGCTCAAGGAACAGATTTCATTGTTTCTTAAGGGTTTAGACACAATTTTGTTTGAAAATATAAGTAAAAATTATTTTCTGAACGACTTCGATTACGTCGATCGTTCTCGTTTCCGCGAAATTTTAGAAGAGATATACGATTTGAATAATCCTGATTTGCATATGTTGAAATTTCGTGATGACTTTTTGGATACGGGCGAAACACATACTACTCACGTAAGAAATTTACTAATCGAGGCAATACTCCGTAAACCATTTTATAGACTTTCAGAACGTTTAATGCCTGATGGGGCAGACAAGGAGTATGTTATTGAACTAATAACATCCTTCTTGTCTGCCCCATCAACTACTACATTAATACCTCTTATCGGCGCTTTCATCGTTTACTGTGAAAATGGTGAATTAAAATTTACAATTAGTAGACCTCAAGATGATGTAGAACGACTGAAACGAGTCAAGATGGAGCAGTCTGTGATAGACGAAGCGTTACGTGCGTGCAGTACTGCTGTAATAGAGTATCTGCGCTCTCTGCGACTTAAAATTTCCGTCGATTTAGCCGATGTAGATGAGCTAATGGACATAAGTCCTAGGAGCGTCGAGGAAACAGTGAATGCCATCTACGAGTTATGTGAACGATGTGACCGAACAGATCTGTACAAAGTTGTCACGATCGATGACACTGAATACAACTTAACCAAAGTTCTCGGTAACGTTCTGACTTTTGACAAGCAATCAAATATGCTCAAGTTTGCTAACGAACATCAATTCACAGCGGCTCAGAAGAATACCAAGCTAATATTTAAAAAACTTTCGGATAAAATAAATGATCTCCATGAATATAGATTTCAATTAAAGTCTAAAAAAAAAACAAAACTTTACGCGGACTGTAACGCTAAGGCCCGAGAGTTTTTACATAAGATGGTAATCTATACTAAGAGAGGAAACCGTTACCAGCTGCAGAACATTTTCTTACATAACCCGTATGTAGAACCATATGAGATTTATACAATCAAATCTCAGTTAAGGTTATTGCATTTTCACAGTATCACGGTAAAGTGGTGGACGTCGTTGAGAACGAGCGCGAAACTCACTTCAGTGTCGCAGGAAGGTGACGCTCGTCGCGCCACCACGAGGGACTTGTACAGACGAGCGGCGTGTAACGTAACTGCGGAACCGCTCGTTAGCGAGTTGCACACAAAATTTCACATGAACTATTTCAAATATTTCGAAAATAGTTACTATACAATAAATTCTAAATGGAAAGAAATACTTGAGATTCCTTGTAGAACGCTCATAGAGACAGACGCAGTCACACTAACCGCTATAGAAGTGATTCAGTTTTTGAGAAACAACGATTTAGTTCACTGTTTCACAATATTGGAGTTGAATTACGTGTTTAATATATTGTCGGGTAGCGCTCGCGGCTCGCTCTGGGCTGAGTTGAGACGAACTGACAAAGTCCTGATCGTGGTGTGGCACACGCCGCAGAGTGCAGACGGTGAGATATTGCGCGAACTCGCGGAAACCATTAAGGACAAAAACATAATTGTTGTAACAAATAACGAATCTCGAGAAAATATACGTTTATTGGCCACGAATCGTGTATTCAAGTGTAAAGCAGAACTTCGGTCTGCAGAGTAATATATAGACGTACTATAAAACACCGAAGTGGTATTTCAGGGTCACCGAGTCAGCGTCGATTCGCTGTTCGACGATGTGTCGAGTACATTTATAAAAGGGGCTGCATTGAATAAAGTGATTCGCAATGAAACAATAGGTGTTGGCGCCCCGCTCGGTGATGCAATTGATAATTAAATCAAAGATAGATTTTAGGAGAGTTACGATGTTATTAAGTCAATAAATGCGTTTCACGATATCGCAGACGATGTAGTTCTTCTGACGGCGCCTGAGATAGGCAAGTCGACGCTACTGACTCATTTATCAATCAACACTAAAGAGCGAGACCCGACGTTGTGGATAGTCCGAGTTAACTTCACAAACCACTTCAAAAAGTTTAAGCACTCAGGAATGGTGCGACGTCGACACACGCGTGGGTGCTGTGGAGGCGTTAGTTTTGGTTTCGAGTCGTGAAACGCGACCAGAGCGTGGCATTTAGCGTTCAACTTATAAATGAAGAAGCGTCTCTAGTGAACTGTGCGGAGGATGGACTCATTACTTCGAACCAAACATGTTCCTGCAATATATTATAACAAGAGGAAGTTGATATTTCTATTTGACGGTTGTAATGAGCTCTGTTCGGATTACAAGGTCAAGGTTGTAGATTTTCTCTCTACAGCGGTCCCACGTCTGCGGAAGAGCAAGATGTGGGTGACGAGCAGACCGAATAGCGATATCCTCCAAGAACCAATACTGGGCACAGACTTCAGAATAGAACGACAACGAATATTTGAGACAGTGATGAGAACCATAATGAGTACATAGAGCAAATATTTCGCTGCCAGGTCGGTCGTGATCTGTACTACAGTGTAAAACGTCAGGTTTGAGGTGTTACGAGCCAATACATTTATATAATTATTATATTTTAATATGGTTTAGTTATTAGATAATATTAAAGTGTATATAGATAAGACGTAATAAAAATAATATAAAATAAAAATACCAGTAATTTATCATTTCCTAACAACATAGAAATTCACCCCGAAATAATATTGCTAATAAATACCACCTCTGTGCAGTGACACCAGCAGTTGTGGCACGAGATTCTATATGGTCTCCATGCTGCATCAGGTGGCAGGTGGAGAACGTAGGTGAAGTTCGGGTCTCTCTGTTCATGTCAAACCGTGTGCAATCTGTATCGAGGGTCCATTTTTTTGGGGTTCTTCCCATGGGCGTACCCAGCATCTGGCCTAGGGAGGGGGAAATAAAATTTTTAAGGTCGGATCCTCCACGGCCGTTTTGTCATACACACTACTCAAACACACCTACATGAATCATTAGGTATATGTAGTGTGCCTTCCAAAAGACCGTACCACGGCGTCTAATGCGACGACCAACAGTTGCACGCGGAAGACGGTACACGCGACATTATGTTACTGGCGCGGCCAATGTAGTCCCTGGCAAAAGGAGTGCAGCCTAAGGGCTACAAGAGGGGCGACGGGACTGCAATCGGAAGCGGGAGTCTTCTCGAACGCGGGTGGAGAACACCGCGTGGAAGAAAAGGTCTTTAAAAAATTAACCCTTACCCAAGCTGAGGGAGCCCGGCGGAGAGGTTAACGGCTAGGGGGTTATGCCAGCCGCTAGGGCAACACAACGTTAGCTCACATATAAGAGAAAAACCAAGTACGTGACTCAAGAGAATATATTACCCCAGGAGGGTACCGGCCGCGTCGCGGACGAAGAATCCCTGCCCACCGTATTCTGGGGGGGCACAGTTACGTATCCATCCCATCAACATCAACAAGCCCAGTTTTGTGCATCCCAGGACGCCGAGCCCGGCGTCTTCTCGCGCCCAATCAAGGGCGCGCATAGGAGGCGACGATCGAGCGTCAGCGAGTATGGAATCCCTTAATCAAGGTCCAGGGTTGCAGGAAGGAGATTCAGAAGAGAATGATGCTTGGCTATCTGCTCTGTTTCCTCGCGATCACCACAAACCCGTAAGCGAAAACCGAAGGGCACGTCAGATAAAAATCGACCCAAGAAACTCGCACGGCAAAAGGGCACAACAAGGGGTGGAAAGAGCAATGAAAGTGGAACAGGGACCGAGACGAAGCGTGATGACGCACCGGGTCCATCTTGATTGCGGCGGAGCTCCATTACTGCCCGAGGTAAGACCAGCAAAGCAGCGTTCTCAAAAAAGAGCACCTTACTGAGACCAATTCGCGGCCATGCTGGACCGCGTTCTTGCTGAGGTCCAAAAAAATATGATAGGAGGTCAGTGCCCAGGTACGAAGAACTTGCTGCTTCCAACGGCCTTAAGTCCGGGGACGGAAGGGGCCACTGGCGTGCAGTCGCCTAAAGCCAAAAACAAGAGTAGGAGTAAGAAGGGTCAGTGGGCTACACAGATGTCGCAAGCGCCAGTATCGCTTTCCACTATGCAGTAGAGGCAACAGCAGACAGCGGCCCCACTATCGAGCGAGACGTGGGTCCCTTGGTCTAAAAGCCAAGGCCAGGAAAATGGCATAGACGGCCCAGTCAGGGCGACGGGCGGCTGCCCCAACGACACCGACTATTAAAAGTGTTATGCCGCGACTTCCAACAACAGCGGCTGTCGCAGTCTCCGTACCTCTTGGCTCGGAGACGACAATAGCCAAGCTGATGGAGAACGCGAGGGCCAACATCAGATTGGGTGATCTTCCATCACAGGTGATCTCCGCACCAAGCGAGCTATGACCGGCGTCCTGATCCCCGGGAAGGAAAGCGCCGCTTCAGCAAACAAACTGGCAGCACGCCTGCAAATTGTTCTATCTGACACGGATGCTATTATTGCGCGTCCGTGTAGGGCAGGAGACATGCGGGTGATTCACCTGGAGGAGTCAATCACCCAAGCTGAAGTCGCCAGGGCGGTAGGAGCGGCGGGGGAATGTGCAATCTCCGACGTCAAAGCCGGAGACATACGTGCCTCCCCGTCACGACTGGGCACGGCCTGGGTTCGCTGTCCACTTGCCGCTGTTTGCAAAATAGTGAACGCTAAACGGTTACAGGTGGGTTGGGTTTTGGCCAGGGCAGAGACACTGCTAGCACGCCCGTTACAGTGCCGGTGCCAGTGCCGTTACGGTGCCTTAAAATGGGACACGTGAGAGCCAAGTGTCCCAATGAGACGGACCGGGGTGCGAGATGTTACGTGTGCGGTGACACAGGTCACGTGACACGAACATGAACTGCGAAAACGCCGAAATGCCCGGTCTGTTCGGACCTTGGCCGTCCCGCGAATCATCGGTTAGGGAGCAAGAAGTTCTCCCCGCCGAGAAAAAAGAAAAGGAGCCCGCGAATCATCGGCTACAAGGACACAGCCGGAAATCAGTCAGGTACAGGAGGCAATGGAAGCTTGAAAATTCGCGTCCATTTATAAAGTCTTACAGGGCAACATAAACCACTGCCGCGCAGCACAAGACCTGCTTATGCAGACGATCGCTGAGCAGTCGGTTGCCTTAGCGATGGTGGCGGAGCCATATTACGTCCCTAATCATACCCGGTGGTTTTGTTCGGATGATGGAACTGTCGCCATATATTGGGCAGAGATAGACAATGGCCTCCATTGCGCCCTCCTTCAACGAGGGCTGAGGTTTATGGCAGTAGAATGGGACGCCGTGGTCATTGTGGGCTGCTACATATCTCCGAATCGCGGTCTCTCCGTTTTCGAGGCGTACTTGGATTGACTTGGGAGTTGCATTTGAACTTCCTGTCTCGTCCGATACTTGTCTTGGGCGATTTCAACGCCCGCTCCACAGAGTGGGGAGATCGCCTAGACAACTCAAGAGGAGATACACTAGTCGAGTAGGCGGCGGGACTGAACCTCGGCATTGTGAGCCGGGGTTCATTCAGCACCTGTTTACGGTAAAGACGGAGGCCCTACTTTTCCATGGGCCCCGTCGTGGTCCGCCCGCCGGCGAATCCATCGAGGTCAACTCGGTACTCGTACTGGTCCGGTTCCAGATGAGGTACCTGGGTCTGGTCCTCGAGGGCAGGTGGCTCTTCGACGAGCACTTCCGGCAGCTTGCTCCGAAGCTGATCGGGCAGAGCAGAATAGGGCGCGCCTCAGGCGGCCGCAAAGAACTCTGGCGGTCAGAGCCATACGGGGTTAACGCACCGTGTCCACGGAGGCGGCGTGCGCCCTGGCCGGAACACCCCTGGGATGCGTGGGATTTGGAGGCGGAGGTGCTCGCCGACGTTTATCGGTGAACGGCTAACTACCGGGCGGAGAGTGGTGGTGTTGGACCTCCGCCCGAGGACGTGCGCGACTGACGCAGGTTCTTTCCGGGCATGGTTGCTTCGGAAAGTACCTGCACTCGGTGCCCAGAAGGAACGTAATCACGCAGAAGGAGGCGGCGGAGAAGGCCCGTGAGGATGACCTCCATTCATGGGTGACCGGGCGGCGGAGGCGCGAACATCTGCGTCTCATGCCGCCTTGAGTGTGGCCGCGGGTGGACGGACGGGTTTTCCCTCTACCCGCACTATGTGGCCAGCCACGAGGGGGCGGCGTCGGTGTGTGCCGGACGCCGCCTAAGAGAGGGTCGTTGAACCGAGACGGTGCCCGCATCAGGAGCGGGCAGGCGCAGGGGGAGTCCAGAAGGAGATCTGGCCGAGAACTTCTCCTCGGAGTGGGCACACTGTGTGGTTTTTAGTCGGTTCAATTCCGACACACCACCCCGCCGTAACCCCCGGTGGGGTGACGGTCCATGATGGTTTTCCACACATAAAAAAAAAAAAGCACCTGTGTACGGTGGCAGGGGGAGTCGATTGTCGATTTAACACGGGCGACTCTCTCGGCTTTCGACTATGTGTCTGGATGGAGGGTGGCGAAGGATGTGTTACCTTATCGGACCACCGTCACATCGTTTTTTATGTGACTAGCTTCACTCCGTGGCGTTACTCGAGAATAACAACAATAACGGCGGTTAACACAGCGGGACTCAGCTAGTGTCAAATAAATTGCAACCTCAACTCGCAACTCCCTACCGAAGATTACCGAATACAGCCGAGCGCTCGGTTTTTTGGCAATTGCACCGTGCATTTTGCCAGTGTGTACAGCGCGGTTTATTTAAAAGTTAGAGCATAAGGCCCCGTTTACACTTTGATTAGTAATGAGGCGAGTTCATACATGTTCTGGGAGATTTCCAGGGGGGGGCAGCTGCCCCTCCCTGCCCCCCCCTGGGTACGCCCATGGTTCTTCCTCCAACACAAGACAGCTCGCTTTCATACTTTCTGAGTCTACCTACGTCCTAGTCTACTGGGGCTCGAAAAACTGAAAAATTATTGATGCCAGTGCAGAAATCTAAACCTCCAGCACCCCGTGAGCTTCTAAAATTGATCTTTTGCAAATGCAAAGGAAACTGAAAACTCGAACTTCTGAATATTTTCGCTTATAACTTTTTTATTTATAGTTCCACGACAAAAAGTTACTGATTAAAAGTTGTAGACAATTTAATTTGCAACAAAAAATGTTAGCAAATTTTATTTATCAAATAAATATTTTTGTTTTCTTTTTTTTTGTTTTTCTTAAAAAGACAACTCCCGCATTAGGAATATGAATTCCTGTGTCGCGGGGGACTTTAAATACATACATGAAACGGACACAAAGAACACCCAGACTCAGAACAACAACTTCGGATTCGAACTCACGACACTTGGCGCAGTAGAGAGCGGCGTGGCGACCGCTTAAACCACTAGGCCAACCGTGCAGTCGAAGTAGTTTAAAAGATATATCGTAAAAAACATTTCAATCCCTATTTTCAAGATGGCGGCCGTGTGACAAGGGTGGCGACCCCACAAACTTGGTTTTAGTTTACTGACCCCCCCTACACATCAAAAAAAATAAAATTACGTCATCTAAAAAACGCAACTCTAAATGTACCTAACTTTTCAATGGACTATATACGCAATGTAAGTAACAGTTGACAAATGTTTAAAGTTTTTTCGAACAGCACAAAATCGATCAAAGTGGTGTGCAATGGGAGAGGCCTATGTCCAGCAGTGGACTGAGATAGGCTGATGATGATGATGATATACGCAATGTAAGTAGTTGACAAATGTTTAAAGTTTTTTCTCTCTGTAAGTATCTACTTAGCAAAACACTTGAACACATCTGTTACTTCTTATAGGTAAGATCTTCGTATAGGTCACGAAATCTGCCATTTAAATACTTAACTTTATTTAGTTCGTGCACTACTTCTCTCACATTTCATAATGTGAAGATATCATTATCTCTTGTTTTAAAAATGTTAGGTGTTTCTAAACAGAGAAGGGATAATTTTGATAACGCAATGATTTTGAACACGTTTCGACTACCTAAATACGTCCACCGTGGCCGCTGCAACTAACCGCTACTGAGGGTATGTGGCGTTGCGTGCAAAACGCATATTATTAAAATAGCACCCTCTTGGTTTACGAGTAAAAAATTAATAAAGATACTACATGCTATACCGTCTATATCACTTGAAATACTTCGAATTTCGTACCTTTCGCAATGTGGAAAAATTGCACCCTACTCGAAACTAATTGCACTATGGCGACTTCTGTTCCACATACAGCGCGACGACATACGACAGCGTCCGCGAAGATTGCCGATGGCAGAGCGAGCGGCGCGCGCAGATCTGGTCGTCGTAGCAACCGGATTGTTGATTTTTACGCTTGACAATTTTCGCAAGATAAATATTTTATCATCTATATTTTGTGCATTTATTATTACAACAAATAAAAATAGTGAAATCACACTTCACTGGTGTAAACCTTCTAAAATCGTAAGTGTTGAACAATACTCATTCTGTCCAAAGATATGGACGCATAGAAAACATCAAGCGGTGAAGAGGCCGTTAATGCAGGGCCGCGCTCCATTGGAAGCGATATTTGCCGAGTTGCCTCACGACTACCACCGTTTTAGCCTTCAAGAAAGCAGATCAGCAGCGCCATCTTATTCGCTCCCACATCGATGTATCAGAAAAACTCCAATTCTCAGAACAATGTCTCAGCCAGCCAGCAACCTCGGCCTCAACAGGGACACCACACGCAGGACGCGACCGCTCCAGCCTGGTAGCCCCTACTGCCTCAACAGAGTCTAGGCACAGCACACTGCACCTACGGTCCACGTAAGAAGAACATCTCTCTCCCGCAGCAGCCAGCCACTACGCAGCAACCGCCCCGACTCACTGGGGACTTCACCGCAGCACCGCGCACCGCACGCCCGACTCACTGGGATCAGCGTGTTGATTATTAATCTCAGAAAAGTAACCTTTTTGGATTATGTTACTGGCAGGTTTTTATAGTTTGAATTATTTTTTAAGAAGTATTTGTTTTTTAACTAGAAAATTGTAATTCATAATTTAGCTATTCCGTTCTTAGTTCTAGAAGTTTAAACATGTCTTTGTAAATATAATATTGAATTATACTCTGAAATTATGAAATCTATTTATCAAGTTTATTATTTCATGAAGTGACCATTTAGATACCAAAATGATTTAGCCACATCCACCGTTCCAAGACAGCGGACTTCAGCTCCGACTCACTGGGACTAGCGGCATACAGTTCCGACTGCCTGGAACTAGCGGCACTCAGTTCTGACTCACAGGAACTGCTCACTCCTGGCACTGGCTCTTCATATCGACCTCTGGTCTTGGAGGGGAGTGATGTGGCGACTTCTGTTCCACATACAGCGCGACGACATACGACAGCGTCCGCGAAGATTGCCGATGGCAGAGCGAGCGGCGCGCGCAGATCTGGTCGTCGTAGCAACCGGATTGTTGATTTTTACGCTTGACAATTTTCGCAAGATAAATATTTTATCATCTATATTTTGTGCATTTATTATTACAACAAATAAAAATAGTGAAATCACACTTCAGCACTATCATTAGAATTTCATAAAATGCAAAAGTTATTTCAACAAACAAATAAAACGTAATCAGTCAATTGCCGAAGGCGCGTGGTACGTTTGCGCATGCGCAGGCCAGACATCTAGGGTTTTTATTTTCGAAGGTTTGAAGCAAGTTCCCACCCCTAACCTTATCTGCGCTTTCTTTTCTGCTGTGAATGTTGATGCTCCAAAAAACAATTGGTATAGATGCAGCTGAAAGCAACCTCCAACAAGTAACTAGATGTCGACCAGGTTGTATCAAACCACGATGTCCACCACTACGTCGCCATCTACTGTGTGGGGGCGGCAGCATGTACGAGCAAACCCGTACATTTATAACAGTCAAGGAAATTAGCTTCCATCAACACGTTTATATTGCACTCAAGTTACTTTATACTTGAACTTGTGACATATAATTCTGTTTAATATTATAGTCGTTACAAAATAAGAAGCCCGTTTTGACATTTGTCATTTGACATGCCGCATGTAAGAAATTGAAAAATCAAATTCATAATCCTATTTAATTGCTATGTTACCCATACACTATCACAAGGCGTATCATAAATAAGCATCCAGTTTAACTTTTTATTGAAAAAATACACTCAAAAACATGAATTAATCGTATTAAAGTCGTCACAAAATAAGAAGCCCGTTTTGACATTTGTCATTTGACATGCCTCATGTAAGAAATTGAAAAATCAAATTCATAATCCTATTTAATTACTATGTTACCCATACACTATCACAATGCGTATCATAATTAAGCATCAAGTTTAACTTGTTATTGAAAAATTGCACACAAAAACACGAAATAATCGTATTAGTTACGCCACGATGTCAAATGTCAAACCGGGCTTCTTATTTTGTGACGACTATCAGTGCGTTCCACTAAGCGCCCACAACGATCAAAATGCTCCTTTAGTCGTTCCACTTAACGACCGCGGTCGTTGTGGTCGCGGCCAAAACGTCACTCATGACGTCATGACTTACGCTCACGCGAAGCTCGCAACGACCCATTTAAAATGGTGGGTCGTGGTGATCATTGAGAATATTGGCGGCCTTTTCAAATGTCAAAGCATCAAAAATGGCGACCGTTAAACTTACGTCTATGGTTTTATTTTTTCACAATCATATTTTCGTAAAATCGTATTCCATTCTTCATCTGAACTGGTTGAACTAGTACTTTCTAGAGCATTAATGAGACCTGTTACCAAATATCCAATTGCCGCCGCAAACGATATTTTATTTACATTTGAACATAAATTAATAACATACACCACTAATATTACAAAAAATTAAATTATAAGTTTTTTAGTTTAAGTCGATTTAAACAATAATTAATTATTATTTTCAAGGCTTACATCTACATTATAACCTAACCTCTTAAATCTTTTGTTTTTTATAAAAAATATATATTATTTACCTCCACGCCCAAAACGCTCTTTATTCCATTCCACTTGAGTTTACTATAGTAACGCTCACAAGCAAGTGGAACGGGAAAAACTGCGGTCGTGAGCGTGATCGTTGTGAACGCCAAGTGGAACGCACTCTATAAGTAGCAATAAAATCATCATTCGGTAAAGTTGTCTACTCATTTATCACAGCTCTAGCAACGTTCATGGTCACGTAGAAGTTTAAAATCTATGGTGATACCTGCTATCGGAATGTCATTGTCAGAAATGTCATTTACATTCATTTTTTTTAGTGCTTTTGGTTCACGTCGAAGATAACAAAATAGAGTGAAGATTTGCAATAGAATTGATAATGTATAACCTTTCGATGTGCCGTGTCTGTTTAGAAGAAGACTTTCGACTGATTTCGATTGTCGGAACTCATCTACAAGAAATGTATGAGTCTCTTGTTTTGATGCCAGTAAGTAATTGTAAATTCAACGTTTAAAACTCTTTTGCTGCCTAGTTTTCACTCTCGTTTATGTTTCAAAGTGTTCAATGTTATTTGTCAATATTATGCTAGTTTCTATATACCTCATGACCTGTGCAAACAACACAAACACAATGCGTGATCTCCTGGGTAATGCTTGTTGATAAACATTGGTATCTCTTTGAGTGCGTTTAACTGATCCACAGGCTCTCTTGTATGTGTTGCTACTTGATAGATAGATAGATAACTCAATATTTGCACACGTTTTTTTTTTTTTTTTAATTAATTTAGGTAAATAAACAACGACACAATATAAGAGTATGGATACAATTACAAATGTATGGGTAATTGTGTCATCAGCGACATTTACCACATATTAAATAAAATTATAGTTACATGTTTTTTGCTTAGAGAATATTGCAACTTACATATCTCAAATAACAGAGTTACATGAAAGAACATGATAATCTAATATCTAGTGTACAAAGGGCGGCCTAATTGCTAAAAGCAATTTCTTCCAGGCAACCTTAGGATGGATCAAAATGTTATAGAGAGACAGTAGTAGGTGAATATGTATGCTTTTTGTTAAATCTACTCATCATCCTCCTAGCCTTATTCCCAAGTTTATTTGGGGTCGGCTACTAGTTCAACCGGTTTTACCTGAATTTCAGTTTTTCCACGGAGCGACTGGCATCGGACCTCCGCAACCCTAAGGGAGAACTGAAATTTGAAGATTGAACTAGTTGTCAGTATATTTGAGGGCATTGACTTCCCAATAACGATTGCCATAGGTGTTCATGACAACCGGGACCGACGGCTTTACGTGCTCTCCGAGGCACGGGCGTGAATCACCGCCAAACTTCCAAACTCCGGGGCAGCTATTAGGAATTTCCTAAGAAAATCCCAAAAACACTTTTTGGCCCGACCCGGGATTTGAACCCGAGACCTCTTGATTAGCAGTTGCATACGCTAACCACTAGACCAACGAGGCAGTTTTTGTTAAATCTACTATTGCTTATTTTTTTAAGTTTATTTAATGTAAGCCTGCAAAGGGGACTAATATGTCACCATCCCCATTGTGAAGGCACAGAATGCAGCATGGTGACCCATACTATGGGGGTCTAGTGAGGTGCTTCTGAATCAGTGGTCCAACTTAAAAAATAACTTTATAAAACGCTGTTACAGTTGGAAACTACAGATGGCAAGCCTATGGTAATATGCTATATATGTCGCGCAAGGCTCGAGAACTGCTATGAGTTGAAGAAGAGTTGTCTCCAGAGCGAGGAGCTGTTCACACAGATGCTGAACTCTACTGAGGTGGGTTAAGTTTCAAATAATTGTTACTTATCTTACAACAAAATGTGATGGTTTCTTACAAACTTGATGATGTTATTTATCACAAATTCTTCACAATTTCTAAACATGGAAGTTTTTATTTTATTCTTCCCAAAATGTAGCTTGCTTGTAGAAATTAGCCATCGAACACATCTCTCTCTCTCTTCCTCTCTACCATGACTGTGTGAATAGGTACTTAATAATAATTCTTACATGAATATGAGAACTAGCCAAGTCAGAACTTGGACTTTACTATAATATATTATCCTGTGTTTTTAGATGCTAGGGTCATTTTAGGTTGATCTTCTGTGTCAGGGTAGTACTGCCCCGGTCTAGCTGACCCATTCTTGCTGAAATCAGTGTGGCTGTACCAGAAGAAATTATATTTTTAAGTTGTTATATATAGCGAACTTGTGTCTTTAGGCTTGTTCCGTCGTAGGGGTCAACATTTATGGTGAACTTATGGGTCGTATGGAATCACAATTACAGTGTATATGATAGCAGCCATGTTGATTATTCAGGCACTGATCTACTCTCTAACATTACTTACTAAGGTATAATTAGGTATGGATATGTTTTGCTCTTACCGCTACATTATATGTTCTAAAACCTATCACTACACTGCATATAATCACGTCTTAATCTCAACGAGGAAATTATTGTTCCAATTCTACGTGCTCGATAATAGACACATATCTGAAATATGCTGACCAAGCATGTCTCCGTATAAATTCCATCAATTACTTTAAATGTTTAATATTGTTACCAATACCTACATCGAATCCTTGTATGATTTCTTAGATGTTTATACTCACCATTTCACCACATCCACTACGTTGAATCATCTAAGCAAAACTCAAACCTTGGACTATATGGCTAATATGCCTAGGGCTAATATAAACTCTTGATTTTTTCGGTAGTCCTGTAATGGTGCATGTGCCCAAGATTAAGAGACAAAAATTGGATAAAAAGCTGTTAAATCTATTTTGATTGGCTACCCAGCAAATACAAAAGGATATAGGTTATACAATCCTGAAACAAGAAAAGTTACTACTAGCCGAGATGTAACTTTAACAGATAAGAAAGAAAAAGATACTGAAATGGCTAAGATTGTAGTACAAGAAGGAAATAAAGAGCAGGATCAACTATCAGATCAAGAAGAAACTGTTGAAATGAATGATACTGTCTTGGATAAGAAAGTCCCTACTTACATATGTGACACATCAAGTTAAGAGGCATGGTGTTACAAACCTCTGTGTTGTAGACGAGTTGGGCTCTTGCGACGGAGAAATCACTTATGAGGAGGCGATGAACGGTGCTGAAAGTGAGATGTGGAGACGGGCTATGAAAGAAGAGACAAGCTTTCGAAGAAAATCAAGCCTGGGAAGTGGTAACTAACAAGGAAGCAGATAGAGTGGTTCAATGCAAGTGGGTTTTCAATAGAATGTTTGAAAGTGATAATAAAATGAGATATAGGGGTCGTTTAGTTGCTAAGGGCTTTACCCAAGTAGAAGCTGTGGACTATAAAGAAACGTACTTACCTGTGTTAAGACACTCAACTTTGAGAATGTTATTTGCTTTAAGTGTGTAAAGTTGAATTTCGAAATTACTCATCTTGATGTAAACACTGCATTTTTAAATGGCTACCTTGAAGGAACAGTATACAGGGTGTCCCGAAATTCAACGTCTAACGGCAAGTGGGGGGTAGGTGACTGTATGACACCTTTAAATAAAATATTCAAAAAAAACCATTTCAATTTCTACTTTAGATACGAGTATTTTGCTTAAAATGGTGAAAAATTCAGAACTCGACAACATTTTTATCCACCATAACGACAAATCTGCAAGTTTTGGCTAAATGTTTTTTTTGTTCATAGCGCAGCTAACTGCTCTATAGACCAAAAGTATAATTACCAGCAGATATAACACAAAAAATAAAAAAATAAAAAAGTTCTTGGGATTAAATTACAATTTTATAAAAGAAATCTTCCTTCTCCTTCGCCTTTTACTTACAGATAGTGATGTCTTTCTAAAAATCTGAAAAGGTCCCTTATGTAAGAAATAAAGCAAAGTAAATTGTGTTTAATAATTTAATTTTACTAAATTAAATGCTTAAATTGCTTTACATCAGCATCAAAAGTAAAAATGATCTTTTGATTAGACGGGCGTATTCTCTAGAATTAATTTCTTCTACAGCTGTTGAGACTCTTTGGCGAAGTTCGGCAATATTTGTAATCATCTTAGAAAAACAAATCTAGTGGGTTTAGGTCTGGAGAGCGGGCAGGCCATGCAATTGGTCCAAGACGCCCAATCCATCGGTTAGGGAATTCTTACGGAAGCAGGGCAATCATAATGGCGGGTCGGCCAATTTCATCCAACTGCAAATAAATGGCGTCACTATCTGTTTCACTCTTACTTAAACTGGTGGCGTCATTTTCTGTCTCGCTCTGACACAAGCCCAAATACTTGGAACTGAAACTCAAAAAATATTTTTTTTCATCAAACCCATGTGTTATAATCATTTTTTTTTTCTAAACATAATAATTTGCGCGAGAGACACTTCCAAAGTGGTAAAATGTGTGTTCCCCCTGTAACTTTTAAAATAAGAGAGAGATAAAAGTAAAACAAATATATGATGTACATTGCCATGCAAACTTCTACCGAAAATTGGTTTGAACGAGATCTAGTTAGTTTTTTTAATACGTCATAAATCGTAAATCGTAATTTACCTTTCATTCAATCAATACACTATTATTGATACATCGATCAAAGTTCCAACAAACTACAAGAACTTTTATATGATGTTACTTGCTGCTCGGAACCCTTCACGGGCGAGTCCGACTCGCACTTGGCCGCTTTTTTTTAGTTAAACTAATAAAATAGAACGTAGAGCCATTTTTGGTAGAAAACATTTCTTGTAAATTTGACGTCTTTCTCGAAAATCTTTTTTTTTGCCAAGTTACTTATAAATGTACTATACTACCGGCACGCTATGATGGCCGTTTTGACGTTTGTGCACTCATGAAGTTTCGTATTAATTAGGCATTGATATACAGGTGTCCCAGAACTCAACGTCAAGCCGAAACGGGGTGACAGGATTGATTGTGACTATCATAAGAAAAAAAAAAAAAAACTTCCCCATGCAGTTTAAAAATAATGGGCATTTAAAAAAAACCAAGAAAAGAGATGGTCCAAAAAAAACCCAGAATCGATTGGGACTAAATAGGTATCAGTAGGTTCATTATAATGCACGACTTATTCCACCGTAAGCGCAATGCCGAAATCAATTACGTATATGAGCTATAGGCTGACAAAATATGTATGAAAAAATCATGAGTTACTTGTTGATTGGTGATGAGTTACCAGTTTTTACAAAAACAATAATTATTACTGATTAACAACAATCATAGTATTACTGTAAAAGTTATAACAATCAATTAAGTAATCATTCTAACGCGCGTGCGCTGGGCGTGTGGCCGTGTTATGCGTTGTGGTTCAGTAGTACCGTCAAAAGTTAATAATAAAAATAAAAAATAATAATTCTATAGTATAAATCATGGTGCAGTGTAAATAATGTAATAAGTCTGTTACTACAGCAAAGGACGAAATCGCAAGGTGCGGGGGACCGTGTGAAGCAGTTTTCCATAGAAAGTGTGTGACGAAAAGAAACTTTAAAAATTTTTTTTACGTGTGGAAATCCCCGGACCGTCACCCCGTCGGGGGTTACGGCGGGTGGTGTGTCGGACTCGAACCGACTAAAACCACACGGTGTGACCCTCTCTGCGCCTTTGTATTGGAAGGAGTCCAGGGAGGGGATTTCCTTCTGGACTCCAACCGGCGCCTGCCCGCACTGTTGCGGGCACCATCTCTACTCTCGACTCTCTATTTGGGCAGCGTCCGGTCACACGTGGACGCCGCCCCCTCGCGGTTGGCCACTACTGCGGACGGACGGGAAACCCGTCCCGCCCATCCGCGGCCACTCTCAGGGCGGCATGAGACGCAGGTAGAGATGTGAGGACTGCAACAACCTGCCAGGCTCACCGTGAACTTGTCACCTAGTGCTGGGGAACAGAATTAATTAAATTTTATCTAGCCACGTTAGCAGACATAAACAAGAAGATGGAGGTGCTATACAAAGTGGAAAAGCAGTTAGCGGACTTTGTGGATTTTATATCTGAAAAATACGATAAATTGAATAAATCTCATCTATCAGCAAAAAAGAAGATAAAAGCCCTGGCAAACAAGAATGTATACCTAGAAAAATGTAATAGATCCCTAGAAGAAAGAGTTAATGATCTTGAAGAAAAAGAGAGAGAGAAAAAGGTGGAGTTGTCTGGTTTGGAGCGGAAAGAAAATGAAGTGATTGCCGTAGTGGTTACTCAGGTGGCCAGGAAGCTTAATTTGGACCCCGGTCAGATCGAATATGCAGAGAGGGTAGGGCGAGAAAAACCAGACTCCAAAAAACCCCTGCCGGTAGTGATCACTCTAAAAACCAAGGCGATTTGTGATAAATGAATTGAGAGTAGAAAAAATCACATAACTAACAGACACATATACGGCATTGATAACGATACACGAATATACACACATCAAAAGTGTCTAGGGATCAAGCATTTTTATGCGGATTTCTTGAGATTGAGATGTGGCTTTGTAATAAATTTATGATTTTATAAATTTATATGGATCCTTTTTGGTGCATTTCATAATTTGAATCAGGAACTGTCAATCAAATTCGAGTAAAAGATGAAAATCAGCTGCCAATATTTTCCCTATAAAAACATACAACGCATTGAAGAAATTATTAGTGCTACTGTTTCCCTACTACTGATTAAAACCAACGTTATTATGGAGCGGCGACGTCATTTAAGCAGGGAAGAAATGCTCAGAGCCGTGGGAATGATAGAAGCTGGTTCCCGGCAACGTACTGTGGCTTTAGCTCTGAATACAAGTCAGAGTGTTATCAGTCGACTTTGGACACGTTACCGAAGCACTGGTACCGTGGCTGAGCGCCATGGAGGACGGTATCGCTGCACCACACGGAGACAAGACCGATACATTCAAATCTTAACTCGAAGAGCTCCAACAATAACCGCCATGATGTTAGCCGTGAGGCTTCATCACTCTTCAGGGAACTTAATTAGCGACCAAACAGTCAGAAACCGCTTGCATGAAGTGAACCTTCATTCCCGAAGACCGCTACGGGTACCACCTATAGCAATGCACAATCGTAGGATTCGATATCAATGGGCTCTTGAACACAGAAATTGGGCAGAAGAACAATGGCGTTTCGTGTGCTTTTCTGATGAGTCTCGTTTTGGTATGAGACCGGATACAAGACGTATACGACACTGGAGAACCCCTGGACGCCAACAGCGATTAAAATCCTGCCAGGAAGTCCATCCTTATAGTGGTGGAACCATCATGGTATGGGCGGGTATTTGGATCGGCGGAAGAACTGAGTTGATTTGGATCAGAGGCAACCTCAACGCTCAAATTTATGCTGAGACGATTGTATCAGACTCTACAAGTGCAAATCGGTCCCATAATTCAGTTAATGCATGATAATACACGACCGCACACCGCAAGAGTTGTAAGACAGACTCTCGCCACAGCTAACATCAATGTCCTGCCCTGGCCTGCTCAGTCGCCAGACTTGAACCCGATTGAGCATGCATGGGATATGCTACAGAGAAGAGCTCTGCCGAATATGGAGGGTATCCAGTCGCAAGAAGACCTTTTTTTGTTGTTGCAACGAACATGGGCGGCCATTCCACAGCGTGATTTGGATGAACTCATTTTGAGTATGCCAAACCGATGTTCTTGTGTTGTTAGTGTTCGCGGTAGAAACACGGATTATTAATTGTTTAAGTCACCTAATAAAATTTTAAAGAAAACTGTTATTTCAGTCTTTTTTTCGAACTTTAATGTTAGTGGTTCAAATGTCAAAAATCCCTTTATTAGGAAAATGGCAAATTTCTTTACTAATGCAAAGGTGACTTGGTTTATCGTTACTGTAACAAACGAAAACACTTTATTTGATGAATCCTTAAAGAAATTTTTAATTAATATCAATCAGGAGAAAAGTTATTGCAAAAATATATGTTGATCCCTAGACACTTTTGATGTGTGTATGTTAATGAAAATCTAACTAGATACAATAGAAATCTTCTATGGGCCACTAAAACCAGTTAAGTCAATTTTATAAATATATATGGGTTCAGGATGGAAAAATACTCATTAGAAAAAGTGATGTATAAAAGAAAATATACTCTATTCCGAACACACCTGACATAGAACAATTTGTAGAAAGGGACGGAATGGCGGTGAATGACTAATCTCTGCTAACATCGCGTACATAGCGCGGAGTGCACACTACGTGTTCACAAAATAAATCAAAGTGGACCCTTTTGATGCAATAACTACACTGGAATGTCAATTTAATAGATATCTAAATATTACAGACTGGGGACAAAGTTTTAGTGGTAGTCATGAGTACCTACATATAGCACATATTAATATCAGATCACTCAGGAAAAAAATTAATGAATTATTAATGTTACTTAATAGTTGCACTCAAGAGATTGGGCTTTTGGTTTTATCCGAGGTGAATGTTAAAGAGCTTTCAATGTTGAGCATCGAAGGCTATCGTTTATTCTCAAATACACGGGAGGATGCAAGAGGGGGTGGAGTGCTTATTTACGCCCGGGAAAATATCAACTGCTACGCAGAAAGGACAAAGACGCTTTCGTTAGAGGGGTTACACTGTAAATTCACCCTTAATAGCGTAACAAACACACATTATCGCGGTGTATCGGCCACCTAAACCGAATATACAGCTATTTATTTCAGAAATAGAACAAATAATTAGAAGTATTTCAAGAAACGAACAACAATTTATCTTATTGGGGGATGTCAACATAAACCTGTCGGGAGGAAATCACAGCCACCAAGTTTCGAAATATAAGGACTGTATGTGTGAACTAGGCTTACATTGTTTACTGCCGGCTACGGAGGTGACTCGACAGGCGATCGTCGCGGGTGTAAGTGAAGCATCGTGCATTGATCATGAGTGGGTGCGCGCGAGTCGATCGCGGGATTGCCTTTCGTATGTAGTTGAGTGCAAGATGTCGGATCACTGCATAGTGGGAGTGTCGGTGCCGCAGTGTGCGTCGCAAAGTAAGGACAATATGGACTCTCGGTATGTAATCAATACTAAATTAGTAACTAAAAAACTCTTAGAATTTAATTGGTCTCAAATGTTACTTATTGACTGCCCACTTGTTATTTACGAGAAATTGTTTTGTATATTTAGGGATGCATATAAAGACAGTAAACGTATTATTCATAGGTCTGCTAAACGTGTTACGCAGCCGTGGATCAATAAAAATCTGTATAGTAAATTAAAACATAGGGATCAGTTATTTAGGGAATGGAAGAGTGATCCCAATAGTAGCACGAAAAGATTAGAATACACTCGGTTCAGGAACCGAGTTAATAAAATAATATTTAAAGAAAAAAAATAAATACAATCGGGAAGAAATAAAAAAGTGTAACGCTAATCCGAAAAAAAATTGGGACAAAAAAATTGGATGGGTAGGAAAAAACCTAGCATAGATGACGTAATCAGGAGACACTTTAGTAATAGGTAATGGTTTTACAACTACATTTACAGAGGAAATTTCATTGATATATAATATACCAGATGTGTAATTCCTCATCACGAACGTTCAAACTACAATTAAGATTTGCTCTTATTCGAGGAAAACGTCAGTTTAGTGTTTAATATGGCGCCAGACGACGCTGACGTAGTGACAGATGTAAACAAAATGACTAAATGCGTAGTGAAAGAATGCGATTGAAAGTAATAAAACCATTGTAAATCAAGCAGAAATACTTTTAACAAGAAAAGATATTGTTTATGCGTTGATATTAAGACAAAAAACACTATAATCGAATTTAAAAAATAATAATTGCATTTCATATACAGTGTTACAATAAAAACATATTTTTTCTTTCCCAAATTAATGGGAGTATTTGTAATTTAGGAAATAAATTGCTTTGTTCTTTTTTAAAATATGTTAACATAGTCAGAATTAATATTGGATTACTTAGTGTTTCACATGCAATTTTGATTGGTTAGTAATTAGTAGTTTAGCATTGAACGATAGCCGTGAAATTTCGTGATCGTATGAATGATGTTTTTCAGAAATTTCATCACTTCATACTTGAAAATGTTATATTGATTAACTATCTGAACCCCACTAGTTGCAAGTCAAAGTTATTCCTTATGATTATCGTCAGCTATCTGTCAGTCCAGCCGTTCTTAAGATTAACCAACAGACAGAAAGATAAAAGAAATTATACGTTTATCTGAATGAACACCTCTGACCACACACAATACAGTTGTTCGTTTTTTATTAGGCTGCCAACCGAGGTTAACGTAGTGACAGGTGACAGTAATAAATAGTAAAATAGGTAAATGTGTAGTGAAACAATGCGATTCAAAACTTTAGAGAAGCTTCAAGAATACCAGAATTTAACACTAACTGGGGATTATTTATTATCAATATAATCAATATCATCATCATCATCATCATCAGCCTATCTCAGTCCACTGCTGGACATAGGCCTCTCCCATTGCAATATCAATATCAACATAATTTAAAAAAAAAAATTCTCTGTTTTTATGGGTAAATTTTCATAGGGTAGTCAACACCGGTCCGAAATCATAATGTTGATGCTTTATCTTTGTCTAATCATAGCAACGGTATAGTTTTGTTACTCGTGTAAGTGAGACATACGTATGTATCCTTTCAAATGTCTAATGGTTTCAAAGCTACATCGTCATGATTCACTAGTGGTTTCGCTTTTTGAGATGATAGAGTAAGAGCCCAGAGCGATCAGACATAACTTATTTTCACATGGATGAAACCTTAACTACTCAATAGCCTCTAGTGTACTTTTAAATACCTGCGTGTTTGTGGAACTAGATCTGTGACACCTGGGCAGATATCAGGTGAGAAAGGTAACTAAAAATAAGAGTTATCTAACTTAAATTAGTGTGGCTGATCTTTATATATATTTTGTAGAATATTATTCTAAACTAGTTTCATAAAGTGTCAGACACTTTTCATGGACCAGAGCTTGTGTCAGACGCTTTAAAGATCGACAAAAAAAATGTGAGCCGTCACGGGACGCCTGGCAGATGTGAAACATCGCCATTATTTTGTAAAAGTTATATGCAGAAAAGAACATATTGTAATAGGAACTAAATATGTCATAATGATAAAAAATTTTTTTTGAGTTTCAGTTCCAAGTATGGGGACCCCCAAAATGTATTGTTTTTTTTTTATTTTTATGTAAAAATCTTAATGCGGTTCTCTTATGGTTTCCGAAAAAAGTGGCTGTGACATACGGACGGACAGACAGACAGACAGACATGACGAATCTATAAGGGTTCCGTTTTTTGCCATTTGGCTATGGAACCCTAAAAACGGGATCCAAGTTGCTGTGGACGTCTCACTCGCTCTGAAATAGCATGATGATCGCACTCCCGACTGAATAATTTTTGTGTTTAAGGGATGTTTGGTCACTCGAATTTGTCTGACTGATGAAATGTAACTTTGTAATAGTTACTGTAATAACATATTAAAAAATCAGACATGTAAAAATAAGTAAAGTAAAGTTCATTAATTTTTTGTCGATCTTTAAAGCGTCTGACACAAGCTCTGGTCCATGAAAAGTGTCTGACACTTTATGAAACTAGTTTAGAATAATATTCTACAAAATATATATAAAGATCAGCCATACTAATTTAAGTTAGATAACTCTTATTTTTAGTTACCTTTCTCACCTGATATCTGCCCAGGTGTCACAGATCTAGTTCCACAAACACGCAGGTATTTAAAAGTACACTAGAGGCTACTGAGTAGTTAAGGTTTCATCCATGTGAAAATAAGTTATGTCTGATCGCTCTGGGCTCTTGGACCATGAGTGGCAATGAAGTTTGCGCCTCTATACTAAATATCTCAATGGGAAATTTTAAACAACATACAACATATTTGTGATGTAAAGTTAATGCAGAGAGATCAGTACGTCAATGACTGTTTTGTTACGTTTCGGTTCCAACCTGTGTCAAGTGATACTGTGTGTAAAGTAATTTACCGGATCAGCAGTGATAAGGCGCCGGGTATTGACGGAATTAGAATTATTGACTTAAAGCACATTAAACACCACATTTCATCAATCTTGGCACATTTTATTAATCTAAGCCTGTAAAGGGGGTATACCCAAGCCTCCTGAAGAAGGCTTTAATCAGACCCGTTTACAAGCAGGGACTACACACTGATTATTCTAACTACAGACCGATCGCCATCTTATCAGTGATTGATAAGATTGTTGAGAAGATTGTGATCGGACAGATTAGCACCTTCTTGGAGCAGAACAGCGTATTATCAAACACGCAACATGGGTTCAGGTGTGGTCGAAGTACCTCAACGGCACTGTCACAGTTTACTGACGACATTAATCAGGTCAGTCACTTTCTTCATTTAATACTTTGTATTGCCTCCACGTGATGAAGCCTCCAGTGATGAAAAACAGCAAAAAAACAATCATAAAAAAAATGTAATCTTAAGAAAAATATGACTACTTTAGTTTTTTTTTAATTTAAGATTAATATTGATGGTGTAACTAAGTTTTATTTTATTTTTTATCTGTATAATTAAATTCTCAATTGAACAGTCTTCGTTTCATTAGGATGGCATACGTAGTTCGGGAGATATTCGGGTTTATGTGACTGACCCGTTATTTTTGGAACCGAGTGTAGTTTAGAGTCCAATACAAGCATTAGTATAGTATTTCGGTAAAACGGCGGCACAACTCTTCTGCATGCTATTGTCATTTCTTTCTCTTATCAGTTCAGTTATTTTTTCAAAAAAAATATGATTTTTTAGTGATGAGTAATAATTATAAACATAAATGGTTGATAGTAAACATAAGTGTAGTAATCCTGTCGTTATAGTCGTTAGAATATTGCATATATACTATAAACTGATAAAAATTACAAGTAACTCATGATTTTTTATAGACTTTGTCAGTCTATAGCTCTTATACCCCATTGAATTGGGCACTGCGCTTTCGGTGGGGTAAATTGAATATGTTAGATTAGAGAAAAGATGAGATTAAACATACATAGAGATTTAGGTTTTATCTATTAAAATATTAGAATATTTAGAACGAAAGGAATTTGAGTATATCAAATCAAACCAAGTCAAATCATATTAAACCTTTTTTTATTTCAACGTCCAGTAGTCAGTCAGTTAGTCGTGATTCTATTCGTCTGTTCCAAGGTGTAGATCCTATGGAGAAGAACAGACAAGAAACTCCATGGACACTCTTTTCCAACATATTTTACATACATATTTCACATTATACACATATTAATAAATCAAACATTATAAATTATTACAAAAGTAAAGAACATTTTAGTAAAAGGAAATACACAAACGTGAATGGTATACTTAGCTTTTAAATCTATATAATATCCTCAATTACTGGTTGAATAGTAGCGAGCTCCGTACCGGTCCACGTCTCAACGAGAAGTCTCCCTGTCCAGTCGGAACCCTCGATTTTATAGGCGACGACAAACAAGTACGACACATGTATTTTAATCAAGTACCTTCGTCAAAGTATATTATTTTCAGAATGTGTTTAAAGTAAACTATTAATACAAACATATATCGATATTTATATAAAATATATACCTAGTTAAAAGTAATAATAATCACATTAACATTACTAAATACTGTTTATAGGCGACGACAACTGAGTAAAACATACGAGTATGTATTTTATCAACTACCGTCATCAAACAATATGTTCAGAAAATATTTAAAGTAAACTATTGACAAACATATATCAATATTTATACAAAGTATTTAGTTATATTAATAAGTACATTTACATGAATCTAACAAATGCGTGAAAGAGGAACAAACATACATACACACATACATACTCACAAACTTTCGCGTTTATAATATTAGTAGGATTTCAAAACTATATGTATTAGGATCCCGCGAACATTTATTTTTTACTTTTATAAGATTGTAATCATATGTAAAGTGCTAAATAATACATCAGAGTTCAGTTAAGCGTTAAGCGTTTAATACGAGACTGACAAGTCAAAGCTACCTGCATACAACTTATATAGTGTTGTTACTATATAGAACACCCTTACACTTAATTAAAACTAGTTTTATATCAATAACTTAATTAATAGTTGTAGCTACACACATATATATTTATATTTAAATGAGTATATAAATAAAGTACTAACTTATAATCTAGGAAATACAAATTATTCTTAAGTAAGTAGTATAGTATCTTAACTTGTTATTTTATAGTGCTAATAACTTATTATAATCTTACTGACGAAGAAGTAAGTAGTTTCATTGTGTCTAATTTAGAATAATTCGTCTATGCCATATCTTAACAGCTTTCTGCGATTTCTAACAGAATGTTTTGTTTCTGTCGGGTTATTATTTGGCGGCACATTGGGTAACGATGTTGTCGGCGATGGTTGATGTAACTGCTCGGCTACGCTAGCCGAACCTGTGTCAGGCGCCATCGGCCCGTCCACCGCGCTACTCGACCTCTCCTCTACCATCGTAGTGGTAGGGAATACAAGAGAGCTTCGCGACTCCCTATTACTTTTATTACCAGATGGAATATTTTTTATATCAGGCAACACCAATCGCTGCCGTAATTGGTCGATATGTCTATGTGTCTCGGTTCCAAAGTTAGTTTTAATACTGTAATCCGTATTACCTAATTTCTTAATAACCTGTCCTGATATCCACTTATCTGGACCACGGTAATCCCTGTACCATACTCTGTCACCAGGTGACACTTGCCTGTCCGCGCCACCAGCCGCCTGTTCCGTATGCGTTTGTTTTACTAATATGCCACCTTCTCGATCAGGTTTTAGTGCATCCATTCTAGTTCGTAAGTTTCTACCTTGTAAAATTTTTGCTGGGCTATCCCCTGTCGTATAATGTTCCGTATTTCGATAATTTAAAAGAAATCTACATAATGCTACATCCGGGTCTAAATTCTATTTAATAGCTTTTTTTATTGCGCGCTTGCATATCTTTACAGCGTTTTCTGCTGCTCCGTTAGAAGCGGGATGATAAGGTGCTGTAAACATTTGCTCAATACCATTGTTTTTTGAAAAGGCTTTGAACTCCCCACTAGAGAACGGAGGGCCGTTATCGCTCACTACTTGTTTTGGTAAACCAAACCTAGCCCAAATATTCCTGAGTACCGCTATAACAGCTTGGGCTGTTGTACGTTTCATGTTGATAGCCTCTATCCACTTAGAACAAGCATCGACAATTACCATGTATGTTAACCCTGCAATTGGCCCTAAAAAGTCAATATGCAACCTAGACCATGGTTTGTTTGGCCACGGCCACGATTTGGGTGCATGCTGATGCGGTGCGTCTGCTACTGCAGCGCACACAGTACACGCCCGGCACAGCGCTTCTATTGCCTCATCAATACCCAGACACCAAACATAACTTCTTGCCATTGCTTTGGTTTTAACCATACCCATATGCGAGTCGTGTAATTCTTTAAGAACTTTATCCCTACATGATAAAGGAATTACTATTCGGTGACCCCACATAACGCATCCTAATTCTATATACAATTCATTTTTACGGTTAAAGTATGGTTTGAGTTCCTTAATGTCAATTTCAGCGGGCCACCCATCTTGTATATAACTAATTATTCGAGATAATAACGGATCTGAAGACGTTTTCTTTTTTAAAATACTATAATCTAAAAGGAGTGCTTCCCTAGCGAAATGTAAGTACGTTTGTTCCGGTAATTCATCAGTTGTAGTAGAATCTTTATGAGTTTTGATTAAGCGCGACAATGCATCCGCGGTGTTTTGGTCCGTTTTGACGTATTCAATATCAAAATCATAAGCTGATAACTTTATTGCCCATCGTTGTAATCTACTAGCCGCGGTGCTCGGTATACCCGTATTGGGTCCAAATATACTCACTAATGGTTTGTGATCCGTTCGAAGTGTGAATTTCCTACCGTACAAATATTGGTGAAATTTGTCTATCGCAAAAATAATGGCTAAAGCTTCTTTATGAATTTGACTGTAATGTTGTTTGGCCGGAGTAAGAACCCGCGCTGCGTAAGCTACAACTTGTTCGCGCTTGTCTGATGTGCGCTGCGCCAGTACCGCGCCGAGCCCGTGCGCGCTCGCGTCACACGTTAGCGTTGTTTCCAGTGACATGTCGTAGTGTGCGAGTACTTCCGCACTACATAACATTTTTTTGCTTGGTTAAATGCTATACTGTGTTTATTTGTCCAATTGAAATATTTACCCTTTTTAAGTAATTCATAAAATGGCCTTAAGTATAAGCTCAAGTTTTTAATAAATTTACCGTAAAAATTTATCATACCCAAGAATGATTTTAACTCCGTAATATTATTGGGATGTGGCATAGAAATGATTGGCTTAATTTTATCCATATTTACCTTAACCCCTTCTTTACTCACGATATATCCTAAATATCTCACTTCATTTACCTTATCCCCTTCTTTACTTACGATATATCCTAAATATCTCACTTCATTTACCTTAACCCCTTCTTTACTCACGATATATCCTAAATATCTCACTTCATTTACCTTAACCCCTTCTTTACTCACGATATATCCTAAATATCTCACTTCATTTACCTTAACCCCTTCTTTACTCACGATATATCCTAAATATCTCACTTCATTTACCTTAACCCCTTCTTAACTCACGATATATCCTAAATATCTCACTTCATTTACCTTAACCCCTTCTTTACTCACGATATATCCTAAATATCTCACTTCACTTACCTTAACCCCTTCTTTACTCACGATATATCCTAAATATCTCACTTCATTTGTTAAAAAATCACATTTATCTCGCCTAATTTTTAACCCGTTCCTTTCTAAAATATTAAAAACCTTATCTATTGTCTCTAAGTGGTTTTGAAGGTTATTGTTCTTAATTAAAATATCATCATAAAACACTACAACATTCGGTATGTCTTTAAATAGGTTCACCATAAATTTCTGAAAAATACCGGGGCTCGAAGATAATCCATACACTAACCGTTTATATTTAAACAACCCACGATGCGTATTAATAACTGTATAATTTCTCGAAGAATCTTCGAGTTCTAATTGATTATATGCTTGGGAAAGATCTAATTTCGTAAACCATACGTTGCCACAAAGGTCACTAAATAAGTCGTCAATCTTTGTATCTATCGACCATTAAAGCACGATTAAGTGTTACCTTGTAATCGGCACATAACCTAATGCCGCCGTCCGCCTTGCGCGCTATCACTAAAGGAGTGGCCCAGTCGGAGCGGTCAACAGGCTCGATGACGTCGGCGCGCAGCATGGCATCCAACTCGGCGTCGACGCGTTCGCGCAACGCATACGTAACTTCGTTATAGACATTTGGTACATAGGTTCGGTGACGTCATCTGCGCTGGAGTTGTCATCGTCACCCGTCTCGCAATTAACTCGCAACTTTGAGTGCCCTTGGTGGTCTGCGTTCGCTTCCTGCACCCAATATGCACCTGCGCTGCGCGCTCGAGCGCCATGGCCTGCTGGCGCGACCCCCGCGCCCGCGCCGCCCGCGCTGCTGCGGCCCGTTGTCTATCACGGTGCCTCCGCGTGCTACGTGATGATTTGCGGTCTGTGCTATCCGACCCGCGCGATTGGAGGCGTTCAATGCTAGGTTAGGACACATTCTTCTGAGATGGACAATGTTGTAGCATAAGCTACATTGAAATTTGTTATATTTACAGTTCCATTGCCGATGATTCGATTCACCACAAGCTGTACATGCGTTTAAATGCAAAACATTTACACTTTCCGTGTTATCTGTAACGGTTTTAGCCTCGTGACCGTTATTTTTTACAGCACCGGCGTCTCTTTCTGCTGACTCGAGGGTAGTGGCGAGTGTTACCGCTTTCAAGTAATCTAATTTTTCCTCTGCGAACAATCGTTGCCGTATGAATTCGCTTCTTAAACCGCACACGAATTGATCCCTCAGGTTGTCTTCTAAACCCGTCTCAAAGTTACAAAATCTTGATAACTTTTTTAATTCGGCTACGTACTCTGCAATGGACTCGCCCGCTAACTGTCGTCGCTGACGAAACTTAAATCTTTCTGCTAACTCCGAAGGCTTTGGTTGTAGATGATTTTGCAGCAGTTTTACGGCCTGTTTATAAGTTAACGAAGAAGGTTTCACTAGGCTCGCTAAACTACACAACAGTTCATATGTTGCGTCGCCCATTAATGCCACTAATGTAGGTAACTTCACATCGTCGCTTATTTTGTTCGCCACAAAATACATTTCGATCCTATCAATATACACCATCCAGTTCCCGGATTGTAAATCGAAGTCGCGTATTTTACCGATAGACATTGTTATTAAAATGTAACTTCACTTTATATTCCGATTAATCCTCGTCGCCACTGCTATATAATACACCAGTGTTCTGTTAAGCGTTTAATACGAGACTGACAAGTCAAAGCTACCTACATACAACTTATATAGTGTTGTTACTATATAGAACATGTAGGTACTTATTTACCACACAACACGGCATTTGTTTTTCAAAATTCAAAATTAAAAAAAATGAAATTTAATACGATCGTTGATCTTAAAATTCAGGGATATGCTGCAAGACACAATACATAACCCCGATTTACCGCAACAAAAATGCTAAAAATAATAGAAGAAGCTTGTGAACATGTGACTAAAGGAGACTGGAAAAAGGTTGTGAATAGAACTGTTAAAATTAATAAGGGAAGATTATGAAAGAGATGTGAACATAATTCATATTTTAGAAAACGATCTTAAAATAGGTGATAATAGCAGTATGGACGAATCTGATTAAATATAGCCTTTTGTGGCACCTTTTTTGATCTCTTTTTTTATTAATTTGTTTCTTGTGTGCATATAAAGTATGTATATTCATTTTCATTCCAATATTTAGATCGTTCAAATATATTGAGTAAGCATTTATATTGTAGTTTTATTAAAACTTTTTAATCAGGTACTACTTACAATAAAAACTTATAGTTTTCAGTATATTTTTTCGAGAATAAATTGACATTTAACATCACTAATGTAATGTGTCAAAACGGCCATCATAGCGTGCCGCTAGTATCAGTATTATCATCATCATCAGCACTCTACATAGGCCTCTCCCACTGCTCACCACTCTGACCGATTTCGGGCATCTCCAGCATTTCGCATATCACATATTTTTGCGTAAATGGAGGGACATTTTTTTTAAAAAGTGGCAACACTTCAGTGACCCACTCATATTTAAAAAAAGTGATCTCACTTTCATGTTCTAAGTGCGTTATCTACTTTTTTTATTCTTCTGAGGGTGTAAGGTTTAGTTCTCTACAAAACATAACATGTGTTAATTGAACTTCCCAACAGTCCGAACAAGTGCAGCTACACGCAATACACAGTAAGAAGAAACTCACCATGCACAATGTCATACACTTGAGCGTGGGACATGAACTGGGGATGGATGCAGACAATGCTGGTGTGGAGGCTCTCAAGTGTGAAGTGAGAGATGAACCATATGATGGTGAAGGTAATATTGTACATTTAAGTGTTTCATCTGTATACATATGTGACACAAATGTGATATGGATCAAAGGTATCTTTCAATCTGAGTTTAGTGAGATGTTGCATATCTGTAGCCATATCTTGTTTACCTTAGTATTTTTGAGCATCTCCTCGCTTTCTCTCTTCACATGATGTGTTTGTTGAATACAACACAGATGTTGTTTACAGATAACTATGAGGATGTTCTGGAGAACAGTGTCTCTGACGTACAATCTGCGGACTCAGATGATGATTTTCTAATCACTGTGAAAGAGGAACAGATCGGACACAGGACAACAAGTATGTATACTCTGTGTATTGATTTCAGTGTTAAGATGGCTTAGTTATCGAGGAATGTCACAACACTATGACCAAAAGGTGTTAAGGTACATTCTTCGATAGATGTTTGTTTAGGGCTTTAACTAAACATCAAGCGTGTGTCTTCGATCAACTTTTATTTAGTACTGAACTACAGAAAGATGTTTGCGTATGCGACAAGTGGGTGGCTGTTACAAGCAAAACTTTAAGATAAAAAATCGGCCAAGTGCGTGTCAGGTCACGCACAGGAAAGGGTTCCTCAGTCACCTATAATGGTACGTGGATTTAAAAACGTATCCAACAGATAATTGTTATGTTTACGTATTAATACGTTAATTTTGTATGACGTTTTCCATGAGAGCGCATTTTACCAGATAAGCCTTTATAACTCCTGAACTAAGCAAGTCATCTAATCCGTTATAGTTTTCCTTCAAAGTTCATTAGATGGACCACCATCACGAATTTTTTCAGATTTTTTGAGCCAGCCGTTTAGCTTTTAGAGGGGGGGAGACACCCTCTTTTTACAAAAAAGTGCCTTATAAAGTGAATATCTCGAAAACGGATACCTAAATCAAAGAATCGTCTCGGAAACCCTTTATTGTTTTTAAAAGACCTATCTAATGATACCCCACACGATCGGGTAGCCGAGAGAAAAAAAAACCATCCCCAGTTTACGTGTTGGGGAGGAACCCCAAATAAAATTATTTTTCATTAGTGTATCATAGTGTACTAGAGTACTAAAGTTGTGAATGAAACGAAGCGGCTCTTCGGCTGTTGTCGGCTCGGATTCGTTTGTCACGGAGCGAGCGAGATGTGTCTGATGTGTGAGATGGGAATTTAGTATAGGAAAAAACAGTGTAACAATTTATTTACAAGCTTTTGACGCAAAATTTATCACTCGAAAGAAGTATATAGCTGCAAATACAAATTACAATTAAAGTCAAATCATTAATATTACCACTTGTATTTTACTTTTATACTTCCTTTAAAATCTAGAATTCGTTACCTACTGACACTATCGGACAATCCGAAATAATTCAATATGCTAAGGATCTGAAGTTCTATATCCCTAACATGCCTTACGTTAACCCAATCTAGACCCTTACAAAATTTTATGTTATAATTATTGTCATATTAACCCTTTTTTTATTCTAGTCAATATATTATTGTCAATGCTATTTTTGTTATCTAGGTGACTCTACACCGAAGGAACCTACACAAGACGCGCAGAAGAGTTCTGAAGAGTTAACCACTCGCAACATGAATGGACATGAACTCATCCAGGACACTTCTAAAGAACTTCACGAAGTTACTGCTGCATACGTAACAGATGACAATAAAGAGATACCTACAAGTATACCGCACATCAATCGTGTACAATATACGTGCGACACGTGTCTGCAATGTTACAGTTCTAAGTGTGAGTTAGAGAGACACGTTCGTTTATGCTCTGGTGTGTGGAAGAAAGATCTCTTACGTGAGTGCACCGCTGAGAAACCACATCATTGTGAAATATGTAAGAAACAATTACCTTCAGAGTTTTCTTTAATATCACACATGCGTATACACACCGATGACAAACAATTTCATTGTGATATATGTAAGAAACAATTCTCACACAAGAGTCATTTTACAACACACATGCGTACACACACTGGTGAGAAACCATTTCATTGTGATATATGTAAGAAACAATTCTCACACAAGGGTACTTTATCAACACACATGCGTACACACACTGGTGAGAAACCATATAATTGTGATATATGTAAGAAACAATTCTCACAGACGAGTACTTTATCAAAACACAGGCGTACACACACTGGTGAGAAACCATATAATTGTGATATATGTAAGAAACAATACTCACAGAAGAGTAATTTATCAAAACACAGGCGTACACACACTGGTGAGAAACCATTTCATTGTGATATATGTAAGAAACAATTCTCACAGAAGAGTTCTTTATCAACACACATGCGTACACACACTGGTGAGAAACCATATAATGGTGTTATATGTAAGAAACAATTCTTACACAAGAAAAGTTTAAAAACACACATGCATACACACACTGGTGAGAAACCATTTCATTGTGATATATGTAAGAAACAATTCTCACTCAAGAGTACTTTATATACACACATGCGTACACACACTGGTGAGAAACCATATAATTGTGATATATGTAAGAAACAATTCTCACTCAAGAGTACTTTATATACACACATGCGTACACACACTGGTGAGAAACCATATAATTGTGTCATATGTAAGAAACAATTCTTACACAAGAAAAGTTTAAAAACACACATGCATACACACACTGGTGAGAAACCATTTCATTGTGATATATGTAAGAAAAAATTCTTACAAAAGACACACCTTTTAACACACATGCGTACACACACTGGTGAGAAACCATATAATTGTGATATATGTAAGAAACAATTCTCACTCAAGAGTACTTTATCAACACACATGCGTACACACACTGGTGAGAAACCATATAATTGTGATATATGTAAGAAACAATTCTCACAGAAGAGTACTTTACCAAAACACAGGCGTACACACACTGGTGAGAAACTATATAATTGTGATATATGTAAGAAACAATTCTCACTGAAGAGTTCTTTATCAACACACATGCGTACACACACTGGTGAGAAACCATTTCATTGTGATATATGTAAGAAACAATTCTCACACAAGGGTACTTTATCAACACACATGCGTACACACACTGGTGAGAAACCATATAATTGTGATATATGTAAGAAACAATTCTCACAGACGAGTACTTTATCAAAACACAGGCGTACACACACTGGTGAGAAACTATATAATTGTGATATATGTAAGAAACAATTCCCAAGAAGGGATAATTACACAATACATATGCGTACACACACTGGTGAGAAACCATATAATTGTGATATATGTAAGAAACAATTCTCACGGAAGAGTACTTTATCAAAACACAGGCGTACACACACTGGTGAGAAACCATATAATTGTGTTATATGCAAGAAGCAATTCTTACACGACAGTAGTTTAATAAGACATATGTATACTCATAGCGGTAAGAAATCATATCATGCTGAAATATGTAAGAAATAATTCTCTAAAAAGTATTCTTTAATAGGACACATGTTAAAACACACCGCTGAGAAACCATGCTATTTGAAATATGCAAGCAACAGATCTCACAATAGATTTATTTTGTAATACATATGCGTACTCACAACGGCGAGAGACCATTTCAGAGTAATATAGCAAATATACCAGTAGTTGACACATTTATGAAAGTAATCGTGTCGCATTGTTTTCTTATTGAAACTAAGCACGGTGAAGCTATTTTCACTAAAGTATCTTGTAAATTATACTTTTAAGTGCATTTTAACCTTTTGACCGCCAGGGTCACATATATGTGACAAGCGAAAACTGTCCCTGTACGCCAGCGTCACAAATATGTGACAAAAAAAGCGGTGCACCGAAATACGAAATAAAGCCTTAAAACATTACTTTTATGCCTTTAAATTTATATAAGTACCTTAAGAAGAAGCTCTAACTGTTATCTATTGCCATAAAACTATTTAAATTGCTTTATGATATTAAGAAATTTTACTCTAAAAAGAAAGAAATAATCTCTTAAAAAAGAATGTCCCCACACGCCAGAGTCACAAATATGTGACCACTAGTGATGTAGGATGATGATGATGATGTCTATCAGAGGTAGCTTTTAAAATTTCTGCTCTTTCGGCAGTTTCATCTTTTACACGTTTAGACTCTGCTAGAATTCTATCCGCTAGTTGTTGTTGGTCTTCAGCGTTTCTGCATCGCGCATCATTACTTAATACCCACTCTTCAATAGTAAACTTTGCGGCTCTTGGAGGTATACCTACTAATGCCTGTTCAGCCAGCCTAGTGGTGGCTATTGGAGCGCCAATTACATTACGAACACCGTTTTGCTCTGCATTCATTTTTTTTTTAAAGTTTTTTAAAATACATGTAAAATAAAATTCATCCAAAATAAAACTACTAGAAAATATATGTCCACAAATATGTGGTACGGAATAAATTAAATGTTTTTCGGCAGAAAAATGGCCTTTGTTGTCATAGCAACGTTTGAAAACATGTTGGTTTATTGTCGTCCGTCACTGTCCATGAAGTTGTAAAACAAATAGGCTATATGTGTCGTCTCTATATTTATACCATAAACTGGATAATGGAATATTATCTATGGCGTTTCATTGTACAATTTTTTATTTGTCATCAATAATTGTAAATTTGTAACATGTATATTTTAAATAATGAAACATGGCTTCTAAAATAAGCGTAAATAACATCTTAAAGTTAAAATGAAATATGATTGATTTTTCACAACTTGTTTCACAACTTAGTAAAACAAAATGATTTTTACTTCTAAAAAGATTGAACAATGTACTACAAACATAAACTAGTGAAACTACGAAATATTCTAGCACCAACAAGATCTGGAACTAACTTTCCAAAACTTCTCCACTTCATACAAGAATCTCCTGCATTGTCCCAGTCAGGTAGACCACCAGGTAATACGTAGCACTTGCGCTTCTCCAAGTCCGCAAAGTACCATAACAGTTGATTTAAACCTAGATATTCAATAACAATGGTAAATGTTCTGTGAGGGCATTACACACACACCACTATTTATAGGATCAATCGATTAAAAGTATTTTAGTTTTATCTCCAGCTGTGGCCTCTGGGCAATGAGCTTTTAAAGATATAATGATGATGATGATGACGAACAAACTTTGTGTCTTTATTCCTTACTTTACATTTACTTAATCATACTTAATTTCTGATCTTGATAAAGAACCCTTAACATGTCGGTAAGTCTTAGTTTCAGCTTGTACATTGATATGTGATTAACGTACGCATAAATGTGAATAACATATTACTTTTCATCTTGGTATAGCTAGATATATAAGTATTTAAATAGACCTAATAGTAAAAGATTGCGTGCGAGTAGAAGAGAGACAGCGGTAGCCACAACCTGCACGTCAACTGTTTATAAAGTGAAGTAAAAATTTAATGTTATCTTAGTACGTTATCACGTAAAATTATTGTCAGTAAACCGACTTTATATACGACAAATTTTTACGTAGCCTGGTTATGGTTTTCATTTTTTTTAATGAAGTTGACTCACCTCAATTGCATATTCTAAAGAAATAAGATTATCAGTAAATTTATTTATTTCTTAACATATTAAATTATGTAAGACTTACCACAAGCGAAGGCAAAAAGAACCAAGCTGTATATAAAGAAGAACTTCACGATATCAATAACCATTCGCCCCAAAGAGATCTGAAGAGGTCCTAGATGAGGGTTGATTGAAAACAGATGCACAAGTTTCAGGGCACTGTGAACAAGGAATATGTAACAAAGTAGAGACCTCCATATTTAATAATACGTGACTGTGAATGTAACTAGAGAAATTACAAGTTCTCTTTTTGTTAGGTTTTAATATGAATGTAGATTCTGTTCAGTGTGTATTCCATACTTCGTTAGTACTTATGAAACTTAACCATGCCTGCTTCGGGACTGCAACCGATCCTTCACCGCAATCTAAATATCTAATTGCAGCAAAACCACAAGACTTTATTAACACGATTGATATGAACTGTTAAATAGAAAAAGTGAACCAAAAGGCCCGTATGAAATAAATTAAATAACTTATTAAGAACACTTGTTGAGTCGTGGGACTCAACTAGTGTTTTAAACCTTTTGACCGCCAGGGTCACATATATGTGACAAGCGAAAACTGTCCCTGTACGCCAACGTCACAAATATGTGACAAAAAAGCGGTGCACCGAAATAAAAAATAAAGCCTTTAAACATTACTTTTATGCCTTTAAATTTATATAAGTACCTTAAGAAGAAGCTCTAACTGTTATCTATTTCCATAAAACTATTTAAATTGCTTTATGATATGAAGAAATTTTACTCTGAAAAGAAAGAAATAAACTCTTAAAAAAGAATGTCCCCACACGCCAGAGTCACAAATATGTGACCACTAGTGATGTAGGGCACGTTAGGTGATATCGTAAGTTTATATTAAAATTTCGTTAGCCTGTTTTATATTTGTTGTTAAGTTTTGTTATTATACTTATTCTGTTATTGAGTAAGAAAGTAATTAACAGCCGTGCTCGTGAAGTGGTAATTAAAGTAGACAATTATTTTGTAAAGAAGAAAGAGGACTCTTAGTTATTGATACAAAATATAAGCAGTGCCCTAAAAAATGCTTCGTACACTACTGAGGTATAAATAAAATAAATAAAAGTTTTAAAATGTCCATCACAAGTTGCTTAGCTTTTTTTTCTAAATTCTACTTGTTACTTTATAGAAGCTAGTATTTAAAGGCTATAAACGTAAATACTGTTTTACATTTAGTAAAAAAAAACTATTTTTATATAGTTGATTAGGTATATACTTAACCTATTTGAATAGTGTATTTTTTTTTTAATATCTCATTCAACGGAATTAAGAAATCTAATTTAGAATACGTGTTTTAATTATTATAAGTTAATATTATACTCGATAAGCGAGATAGTACGTTGCTACATCCTTATTTGAGAAGCGCAATATTCATAAAAATGACGTACCGTCCACGCCAGGGTCACAATATCAAGACAACAGATCAAGAATAGTGTTGTACCTATAGTTATTATATTTAATTATATTGTCGTCTCAATTCTGTTATTACGGTATTAAACAACTATGTAAATAGTGTATAACTATTACTAGAGTAGGAAGAAGTGTAATGTTGAAATAAATTCAGTGTTATAAGGACATATATTTTGAAATTGTAGACGAAAATAAAACTACAATTCATGTTATCGATAAAGTTTTGGAATGCTTATTTTTTTCGTAGGTATTTGCGCTAAATTTGTGGTCTGGCGTTGAGGGCAAGTTGATGAGTTTTTGCTCTGGCGTTCAAAAGGTTAATGTACAACAGCAACCGCGGGTAAAATCGTGGGGTTTTACCCGCTATACCTGTTGTACCTGGACCGAAGCTAAAAAAAAATAGTCTAAGTTACTACTTATGACATCAGCTATCTGCACGTGAAACAGTAAAATTCGGTCTATCTGTGTCAGGGGTAAGCTGGAACAAGCAAACAGACAGACATATACTTGAAAAAATATTTTTCGGTGTAAGTACATACTTTCATATGCATTGAGTAAAGAACTGTTCATCTATTATTACAAACAGACACTTTAATTTTATTTATTTGTATAGACGAAATAGTAAAAATACTTTTACTACGACATTGCCAGTAACAAATTTTCGTCATTTTTTAGTGATGTGACACGTTAGATGATATCGTAAGTTTATATTAAAATTTCGTTAGCCTGTTTTATTTTTGTTGTTAAGTTTTGTTATTATACTTATTCTGTTAAAATGAGTAAGAAAGTAATTAACAGCCGTGCTCGTGAAATGATAGTTAAAGTAGACAATTATTTTGTAAAGAAGAAAGAGGACTCTTAGTTATTGATACAAAATATAAGCAGTGCCCTAAAAAATGCTTCGTACACTACTGAGGTTTAAATTAAATAAATAAAAGTTTTAAAATGTCCATCAAAAGTTGCTTAGCTTTTTTTTTCAAAACTCTACTTGTTACTTTTTATGCCAGGTTTATAGAAACTAGTATTTAAAGGCTATAAACGTACATACTGTTTTACATTTTGTAATTTTTTATATAGTTGATTATATACTTAACCTATTTGAATCGTGTATTTTTTTAAATATCTCCTTCAACGGAATTATAGAAATCTAATTTAAAATACGTGTTTTAATTATTATTAGTTATTATTATACTCGATAAGCGAGATAGTACGTTGCTACATCCTTATTTGAGAAGCGCAATATTCATAAAAATGACGTACCGTCCACGCCAGGGTCACAATATCAAGACAACAGATCAAGAATAATGTTGTACAGTCAGCGTCATAATGATATTGGCGTTCAAAGTGGTCAAAATGATGTGAAAAACATTAATTCAATTTGATGTTGGCACGCAAGGTGCTCAAATTGTTGTACGCATTCAAAGTGGTCAAAAGATCTAAGCAAGCAGTTGTCAATAATATGTTAGCTAACAGAGTGTTCATATTGATGTTATCAAATAGGTTGTTCATTGGTTTCTAAGCATGCAAACTAGTCAAAAATATCTTAGCAATAAACAGAAACCAACGTTATCGCCCACAGATAGAGTATACTTTGCAGATTCATTATTACTTTTAAATGTTTGTCCTTTTTTGTCTTCAATACCTTTCTCATTCATTTCTTGCATGACGTAATTGACATGTCTTTTGTTTCGAATGTTATTAAAAACATAGTCCAATATTCTATTGAATCATAGGTAATCTACAATATTATACAGAAAAAAAGGAATATGGATGTAGGTATTTAAATGAGATAAAACCAATTGAAATTTCTTTGATAAAAAGTAGAATTAATGATACGATTATTTATTTTCGAGTAAAAATTCTCATTTGATTCGTCTTCTTGACGAGTACTTTGACACTCTAATATGGTAACCAGGGTTTGAAGATGCAGCTGGAAGGTGGCCATAGGAACTCCGTAATTAGACGCACCCCCATCGAAATTGGGGTCATTTTATTCGTCTTTACGAGTACTTTGATACTATATGGTAACCAGGGTCTGATGATGGAGCTGGAAGGTGGCCATAGGAACTCCGTAATTAGACGCAACCCCATCGAAATTGGGCTCATTTTATTCGTCTTTACGAGTACTTTGATACTATATGGTAACCAGGGTCTGATGATGGAGCTGGAAGGTGGCCATAGGAACTTCAGCAAATGAGTCGATGTGGTTGCGTTTTTGGTTTTTTGTATAAGTTACATATTCATCAACTGTTCGGCTTTGTAGAACGTATTTTAATGTCCTACAATGTACGCAATGTATCTTGTCATATCGTAAAGCTCGTAGGATTCATTCAAGCTACGGGTAGCCGGGTACAGAAAGTACCTATTAAAATCGAACGGTCAAATAATATTAAATTTTTACGCAGTTCATTATAAAGTCGCTCGTATTCTCTGTCCGCTCTGATCATTTAAATTACGCAAGGTATTTAAACGCGGTTTTCATCATAATTAAAGTTATCTTTTAGGGAAGATTTATTAATGTGATTATATTATTGTATTAGATGCGCCCCGCGGTGTTACCCGCGTATCATTATGGTTGCTATGCAAATGTGTTATCCCTAGCAACCTGTGAAGTTTTGACAGGAAATAAACAGTGATACATTTTGACATCTACGATTTAATGTATTTTTATAATAACCTAGCTTTTGCCCGTTTTTCTCGATTATTGCAGTAAAAAGTAGCCTATGTGTTATTCTGATATATAAGCTATATTACTGTAAAGTTTCATCCAAATCCGTTCAGTAGTTTTTGCGTAAAAGAGCAACAAACATACACACATACATACATATATACTCACAAACCTTCACGTTTATAATATTATTAGGATTATATAGTAGGATTATTTTAATGGAACACATAAAGTCAATGTTTCTTAAAAACATAATATTTTTTATATTATAGCCAATACTGACAAAATTTTACGAGTAACATAAACTACTAATAACCTACAGTAATAATTTTGAAATTTTTAATATAATTTTTTTAATAATTTATTTGTGGATTATACCAACACATATTTTGAATAGGTGACTCATTTCTGCATTCTAATTCCAACAATAAGCTTCTCAAGTAAATGGCTTATTTACTTGCCTTACAAATATTATAGTCATATATTCAGCTTCTGTGCTAGATTAAGCTAATGTTGGTTGTTATTCACACTTAAAAGACATGACACTACCACACTTCTTAAATATGTATCTAGTACAAGACTTACGGTCCACACAATATGATGCCCATTCAGCATTGACATAACCCATAAACGAAAAAACCAAAATGCTTGATTTTTTTCAAGTATTTTAAAATATGTTTTACATGTTTCCAATGTGTTTCATTATAATTATTATTAAACTGGTTCTAGTAACAAACGGCATAAAATATATCTGGGCGGATTAACATAGATAAATAAACTAAAGTTCCTATTAATTGCTGGTAAGGATACTGAGTACAATGAGTGTCTCCCTTCTCTAGCTTCAAATTTACTTCCATTGGTGTACTGACTGGGTTACAATTTTTCATGATAATCATAGCTAATAAATGATCTACAAATTGTTCCTGATCTACAAAAATCTCATTATTATTTCATCTGACATTCCTAAGCATTGTCTAATATTTCCCAAGGCTTTTAATTTAAATTTAGATTTTAACTTAGTCTTAAGGTATTCAGTTTACAATTACAAAAAATAAATAAAAATGACCACATACAAGGCTATATATCATCCTGACATTATCAATATGTTTAACAAATAAACAAGGTTCATTGATTGACTTCCTATACCCCAAGGTTTGTAAAAAATCATCCACACGCTTATACCATGCCCTAACTGATTCTTTCAATCCTTAGATTGCCTTTTAGGGGTCCGAAGTTTATGACTCGGAACCCATAGATTCGTCATGTCCGTCTGTCCGTCCGTCCGTCCGTCTGTCCTCGACTTACCGTCCAAACGGTAAGTGCTAGAAAGATGAAACTTTGTATGAATATGTGTTGTAATTACGACAAAAAAGTGCTACAATAAAATTATGAAAAATATTTTTACTTGGGGTACCTCCCCTACACGTAAAGTGGGAATGATTTTTTTTCTCGCGGCTACCCCATCTTGTGGGGTATTATTAGATAGGTGTTTTGTAAACAATAATCGATTTTTAAGAGGATTTTTTGATTTAGGTGTCCGTTTACGAGAAACTCCACTTTAAAGGGCACTTTTTTTGTAAAAACAGGGCGTCCCCCCACCCCTGTAAAAGCTAAACGGCGCAAAAAATCTGGAAAAATTCGTGATGGTGGTCTATATAATGAACTTTAAAGGAAAACTGTAGCAGATTAGATGACTTTATTAGTTCAGGAGTTATAGAGGCTTAAGTTGTAAAAGGCGCTTCCTTGGTATACGTCATAAATTAACACATTAATACGTAAAAATAGCAGTTATCTAATGGATACGATTTTAAATCCACGTATCATTATGGGTGACTGAGGAACCCTTTTATGTGCGTGGGGGATTTTTTCATTTAACATATTTATTTAATCAAAATATCTACCATTATTAAAAGTATATACATTACTGCCATCTAATAGGAAGGTAATTTATGTCTTTGCGATAGAACTCAAGTGATCTAGATTCTACAAACTGTGTGAAAGCATTTTGTACTGCCTCCTGGGAAGAAAACTTTTTATCACGTAGAAAATTGTCTAAATTACGAAAAAAATGGTAGTCCGTTGAAGCAAGGTCTGGCGAATATGGAGGGTGACGAATGTTTTCTAATTGCAATTCCTCTAGAGTTGAAATGGTTTCTGTCTGACACGCACTTGGCCGATTTTTAGGGTTCCGTTGCCAAATTGCAAAAAACGGAACCCTTATAGATTCATCATGTCTGTCTGTCTGTCTGTCCGTCCGTATGTCACAGCCACTTTTTTTTAGTTTTAATACTTTCTTTTTATGACATTCCAAATTGTATATTAAACTCATATACACATCTTCAAATGCCCATTCAAAAAAGCTGTGATTACATCAAGGTGAGTTATGTCTAGATTATATTTAACACTCAATGCAAGCAATAGTCTTATTGTAGTGACGGTCCACTGGTGAGAATGTTTCTGTATAGTCTGTGCCTGGTCTTTGTGTAAAACCCTTGGCGACTAACTGACCATAATATCGCACATTATCACAACTGTCCACTTTTTTCTTGAACACCCACTTACACTTAACCTCTGTTGTTTGTTTTGGCTTGTCCACTACTTTCCAAGATTCGTTTTCTTCAAATGATTTTAATTCCTCCTGCAAAGCTTTACACCATTCTCTTGATTCTAGCCCATTTAAAGCCTCTTTATATGTTATATTGGCTGGACTACACACGGATTTGTACCGGTTTCAACACACACATTACTATAACTAAACCTCTTTCTTCCTCTAACATCTTTAGCGGGCTTAGTACTCTGTATTTTTTTAACTCTCTTATTGATACACTGCCAAATGTTTCTCCTGAAAGACTAATGTCTGTGTTTGGTTCTTCCTCTGTACTGTCCTCATTGTTACTTTTCTTAGTTGATGGTTCAGAGTCCGATTTATCAGAAGATGAGTTAATGTTAATGTTGTCATTTAATACAGCTTGCATATTATCCCGTAACGATTCCCAAATCGTGTTTACGTTAGGATATACGTTTTAGGATAGGATTTACGTTAGGCTTTTTAAGGTTTACAATAATGTAGTACATTATTTTGATCTATCTCGTAGGGTACAGCCAGCGTTTACAATGTAAACGTAAAAAATGGGTTTATTTACTACATCACATTAGAAACCTCTAAAATTGTCAATGTTTCTCCACTGTAATATTATGCATGAATTATACATAAAAACCTTCCTCTTGAATCACTCTATATATTAAAGAAAACGGAATAAAAATCCGTTGCATAGTTTCAAAGATCTAAGTATTTATAGGGACTGACAGAGAGCGGAAGCGACTTTGTTTTATACTATGTAGTGAAACTGCAAAGTATACTCTATTTGTGGGTGATAAGGTTGGTTTCTCTTTAATGCTAAGATATTTTTGACTAGTTTGCACGCTTAGATACCAATGAACAACCTATTTGATAACATAAATATGAACACTCTGTCAGCTAACATATTATTGACAACTAATTGCTAAGATCTTTTGACCACTTTGAATGCGTACAACAATTTGAGCACCTTGCGTGCCAACATAATATTGAATTAGTGTTTTTCACATCATTTTGACCACTTTGAACGCCAATATCATTATGACGCTGACTGTACCTATAGTTATTATATTTAATTATATTGTCGTCTCAATTCTGTTAATACGGTATTAAACTACTCTGTAAATAGTGTATAACTATTACTAGAGTAGGAAGAAGTGTAATGTTGAAATAAATTCAGTGTTATAAGGACATATATTTTGAAATTGTAGACGAAAATAAAAATACAATTCATGTTATCGATAAAGTTTTGGAATGCTTATTTTTTTCGTAGGTATTTGCGCTAAATTTTTGGTCTGGCGTTGAGGGCAAGTTGATGAGTTTTTGCTCTGGCGTTCAAAAGGTTAATAAGATTTTATCAAAGGGTTACATAATTAAATTCAATAAAATTTTACATGTAAATGAGCTTAAGCCTGACACCATATACAGGGTGTAAAAAGACTAAATACGAAAACTTGATGGTTGCATTCAGATCCTGATTGATACTGAATAGGTTTAGCGAAAAAAAATCGCAAATACTATGTTAATTTATCCAAGTTCTTTTTTGTATTTTTCTCGTTACATACACATAGTACAACATAATAGAATCCTAACTACCTAATTATCTCATTTATAAAGCCAAAAAACCAATAAAACCGATAAAACTGCAATGTATTTCAAAATAAAAACAGATGATCGGAGGTTCGTTCGTTCGTTCGCGCGCGGTTCAATGACTTTACTTTTTTAATAATTGCCTAAAGTCATAGTATTCGCGCGTTTGTGCGCCGCATTGTGGCAAACATCAAAGGGACACACTCGCCTTTCGGCGCGGCGTCATTTTTCAAAGAATTTTAATTTCTCTAATAATATTGTTGTTACCTATGTAATATGTATCGTATTGGTTACTGGCTACGATGACTAGTCGGTCTTCAATGTTCGTAATGACTGGACGCTTGCGTGGTGCATTTTATTTGGCCTCAAGTAGGCCTTTCGCGAGAGTAAATTTGTGTCGTAGTTTTTTAGTAGGCATAGTGAGATAATTAAATATTTGACTGCCTCGTTGGTTTAGTGGTTAGCGTTAGCGGCTGCTGATCAAGAGGTCTCGGGTTCGATTCCCGAGTCGAACCAAATATTATTTGTGTGATTTACAAATATTTGTTTCGGAGTCTGGGTGTTTTCTATGTATAATATGTATGTATTTACAAAAAAAAAGTATGTTTATGTATTTATATCAGTTGTCTAGTACCCATAAGACAAGCTCTGCTTAGCTTGGGACTAGATGATGTTGTGTGTCAGATGTCCAAATATTTATTTATTTATTTTATTTCGTACTTATACTCCTTTTACCTAATTTTAGTGTTAAGTTATTCTTATTACTTTTATTATAACATTTGTTATAACACAAGAAGTGATTATTTATAATGTTTAGTGCGAGGGAATACGGACCTGTGATTATGTGATATTGTGAAAGCCGCGGCAATGCATCACGGAGACATCACGCGGCTGCCTTACAGAGAGCTTTAAATAATGAGAGGATTACACCCCAAAGGCGTGGACGAGGCATAAAAATTGATCTTCGAGTGGAAGAACAAATCAAATCAGAATCAAATAGTCACTAGGTAGGTATTTTCTACCTAAATATATTATATTTAGGTAGGTATGGTAGGCAAGTTTACCGACGCAGCGATGCGTAGTAGGTAGTTAAAATAATAGTTATGAAAGGCATTTCACTTGCTACTCTGTGCGCGCAATACATCGCTGGCTACTGAAATGAATAAAAATCTTGAAACATTGTTTTTTCCGGCTACGATTTTTTAAGGACAAGTGTTTGTTTTTTTTAATAAGTTTTGGGATGCTGAATCTGCATCTTTCGTTTTCGGAAGTCGTCTGGTTACACCCTGTATAGTGCAGTCATTGAAGCATTATTGCTCCGATTTTTTTTACTGTGAACCGAGTAGCATACAATTTCGAAATCAGGTTTATCTTACCCTTAACTTCAAAAGTGAAAATGATTTGAACTCCGCAACCACCCTGGGGGTAGTTGCCACCCCTTCTCGGGGGTGAGTTTTTTTTTTTTTTCAAAATAACCTCGGATATCGATAGAAGGCCTAATTATAAGCAAAAAATCATGTATAAAGTTTTGCAAAAAATCTAATACTTTACAAGTTATTGGCAATTCATCATCATCATCAACAGCCTTTAACAGTCCACTGCTGAACATAGGCCTCTTCTTGAAAAGGAGGTTTTGGCCTACTATACCACGCTGGCCAGACGGGTTGGTATTGTAACGTTGGATTTTGTTAAATGAAAGAGTATGTTTAGCTTCCACTTGTATTTCACTAATTGTTATAAAATACGTGCGTACACCATTAGAGCCAAAAAGGAAGAGGAAGACGGAATGCCTTTCACAACTGTCAGTTCAATGACAGTTGCTCTATGGATGCGTTCCGTTACATCATCCCCTTTCAAAAGAAAAGTACTTAGGTACTTTTTATTATTATGATCTTTCAAAGAGTCACGACTTTTTTTTAAAAAACGCTCTTACAATAATATCTTACTTTTGAAAGAATTGTTATAACATTTACAATGAATTATCTGTACTATACTTTTACAATGTTATGCTTACAATTTCATGCATAATAACTTAATTACACTCTATTCAAAATTTATATTTCAAGACTTCCTAGACAATATGGTATACATTCAATCATACTATTGGAGAACAATGATTAACATTGTTTACAAAACCTTAAACTACCTATTCAACCAGGAGTGGTGAGTGACCTTCACGCTGGGAGTGTTGACACCTGGTGAAACACAAAGCTTATGCTGGTCGTATGTGGAAAGAGGTTCTTATATACTTAACATTATTCTTATCTAATACAGTGTAAGATCTATAGCCATTTAATTGGGCTATCTTACCTTCCATCCATACATTCTTTTGGATGTCCTTTTTAAACCAAATATCTTGTCCTATAAAAAAAATCTTTTTTGAATCTAGTAGTTTTGTTATAATTTCTTACATTTCTTACCCGTGTGTTGTTAAATTGTTCATTGACTTCATGATTTAATTTCTGTTTCAAATATTGACGATTGACAATTAACTTTGTTTTAAGGTTTTTACACATTAACAATTCACTGGGAGAAAAATTTGTGCCTGATACGGGTGAAGCCCTGTACTGAAGCAAAGCCACACGATAATCAGTCTTATCTTCATAACATTTTAACAACATTTTCTTAGCAATCTGTACTCCTCTTTCAGCCATTCCGTTAGATTGAGGATACCTAGGACTGCTATAAGTAAATTTAAATCCCCATTCTTTAGCAAATATTTTACACTCTCTGGAGTCGAAAGGTACATGGTCAGAAACAATCTCATTGGGTATGCCAAAATTACAAAATAAGTCTATTAATAGTGTTGATTATGGTTTTGGCACTTTTATTTCTTATTAATTTAATATCCAACCACTTTGAAAAATATTCATAAGTTACCAAATAGCTATTATTTTTAAAATCCATTATGTCTATTCCTAATTTAAAAAATGGCAAAGTAGGTATTTCATGTGATAACAGTGGCTCCTTAATATTATTATTATGAAATGTTTGACAAGAAAAACATTTGTTAACAAATTCTTCGATGTGATTATCAATTTGAGGCCAATAATACAATTTTCGTGCCAACTGTTTCATCTTAGACATTCCTATATGACCTTCATGTAAAGTTTTCAGAAATGACAATCTTAAGTTTTTAGGAACAATCAATCTTTCATTATAAAAAACTAAGTTATTATCAACAGATAGTTCAGATCTTAGTTTATGATAACTATGCAAGCAATCTGGAATGTTTTTATTATTAGGCCAACCATTTTTAATACATTCACTTAATTGTGACAACTCACTATCATTTTTACTTTCATTAATTAGAAGTAATTTTTGTTCTTCGGTGCATTCTAAATAATCAGAAAGACCTATGCAATGAATCACTTCATACATGTATGAGTCATCTACATCTTTACGCTCTTGGTAAGAGCGTGATAGCAAATCTGCTATATGGGCATTTCTCTGTAAGCTCGTACAGGTCCCATACAAATGCTGTCCTGGCAATTTTTTTTAACATTTGCTAAAAAACTGTGTTCCTTTTCGAAGATAATAAACTATTATTTAAGTATATAAAGAGGCCCACTGAAATTATTTATATTTTCCAAGTTATTAGCGATTTTTCAAAAAATCATGTCAGGGGACTGTTAAGTCAGACAGAGGACTGTTGTACTTTAGAAAAAAGTCATATTACATTAATCAATTATTTATTCTTTTTATGAAATATTTTCGCATCAATAATAAATAAAACTTCTTTATGAAAAGTGAACAGAAACAACAACTTTTCTATATAAATATCAGGTGTTTTACATCGTTTAGCTTTAGGTACTTCTAAGCCAATGAGATTAGATTTTTTGCCGGGTCTAGACAACGACTTTATTTCTTTAGGTATCCAGTGCTTGTACTTTTAAAGAACACTACCAGTTACAAGTTTTTTAAAGATTTGTCTCTCTGGTACATTTCAATGTGGAATAATTTTCTTTTAACTGCTTACTAATGTCGCCAAACAACGCTTTCTTGACTACTTATACAAAATACACAGGCCCCTGTTCTTTTCTTTGGTCAGGCTCGTCTAAAATTTTCAACATCTTTGTCTTAGGCGTATCTTCAACGTTCTTTTTGTTTTTTCTTTCTAATCTCGCTATTTTTTTTGTACTTCTTAAGTTTTTTCTCTAAGCGTGCGATCTTTTCATTTCTTTCCCTGTTAAACTTTTGTCGTCGCTATTTGGCTTCTTTTTTTCTTTGCTGTAGACTAGCACTGGAAAATTTGTTGCAATTTCAGACAGGGGACTGTTGCCAGGGGACTGTGTTTTTCGGCTAAATTTCACAATATTTACAAAACTGATATAAAATAGTTTTTTAAGAATATACCGATCAATTGAGACATAAATAATGCAACAATAATCTTTATTCGGATATTATTAAAGTAATTAAAATACATATTATGACTTACCAGAGGACTGTGCGTGGTAGCGGTACAAGCGCTTGTTCACCTCACAAATGACGCTGTGACACTTAACAAAAAGGCATATCAACGCCGCATTCGGCAAGGTTGCTAACTTCAAAGCTATTACGTTTAGTGTGACTTAAAAAAATTATCGTAAATATGATAGTTGTTTTTAATTATGAATTTAAATATTTGGCAGGGGACTGTTTAAAAATTCTAGGGACAAAGTTTACAGGAGTCTAATAATTAAATAAATTTCGTAATAAAACCTTGTTTTACGAAAATAATATCATAAACTTATCTTCTTAATGATATTGACTTCCTAATACTTCATTTATCACTCACTTCTTCGTAAATCTAATTTCTAGGTGGAAATACAGTGATGGGGACAGCCAGGGGACTGTATTTTTAGAGCTTCTATCGCGTTTAGAAAAAAACTGAAAATAGTTATGGTTCTAAATACAAAGGGTCCGTAAAGTTTCGGAATTAGAGTTTCATTAGGAGTTGGTTTTTTTTAAATCATTTAATAACGTCTTGAAAAATTCGGTCTGGACAGCCGATTACGAGTTTACAGAGAATCGCCCATATACATAAATTTTCCTTGTAAGTAATGAAATTCAAAATTATATTTTATTAATTTTAGTTTTAATCTTTGTAATCTCGGTGAGGGAACTTCATGCAAGTGCTTTTTTAATAAACTTTGCAAGGGTTTATGATCATTAATAATGGTGAATTTTTGACCATACAAGTAATAATGAAATTTATGAGTAGCCCAAACTATACTTAATAATTCTTTTTCAATCTGGGAAAAATTCTTCTCGGAAGAAGTTAAACTTCTAGATGCAAAACAAACTGGTTTACCATTCTGCATAAGGCAACAACCTAAGCCATCCTTTGAGGCATCACATTGAACAACAATGGGCAAATGTGTATCAAAATTTTGTAAAATTGGTGCTTCAGTTATCATTCTCTTAATTTTATTATAAACATTTTCATGCACATCAGTCCACAACCATGTAACATCTTTTTTTAATAATAATTGAAGTGGTGATGCAATACCAGCCATGTTAGGTACAAATTTTCTTAAATAATTCACCATCCCAAGGAATATTTGTAGTTCCTTTTTATTAGTGGGACTTTTCATATTAGTAATGGAGTCTACACGTTCTGGGTCAATTTTCATTCCCTTAGCTGAAAATATGTGGCCAAAATATTTCACTTCTTTTACTTTAAATTGAAATTTATTTTTATTAAAGCGAACATTATTTTCCTTAGCTCTTTCAAATACCTTTTTTAATATTGCATCGTGCCCTTCCTCAGTTTCAGAACAAATTAAAATATCATCGCAGTAAATTACAACACCAGGTATGTCTCCAAAGGCCATTTCACTGTACTTTTGGAAGACTTCTGATGCTACAGCAATACCAAAAGCTAATCTTAGAAATTTATAGCAACCAAAGGGAGTATTGAATGTACAGAGATCACTTGACTCCTCATCTAATTTAATATTATAAAATCCTTCTGACATGTCTAACACTGAGAAAAATTTTTTGTTACACAAATTTGGTACAATTTCATCAATGGTAGGTATTAAGTGATGTTCCTTAGTTAGTACTTTATTGATATCTTTAGGATCTAAACATAATCTTAATGAGCCATCTTTCTTTTCTACAATTACTAGATTGCTTACAAAATTCTTAGGGTGGTCTACCTTTGCAATGACTTTGTGCTTCACCAGAGCATCCAACTTGTCAGCAAGGCGGCTCCTCAGTGCGTTCGGTACTCGGCGGGGAGGTCTCACCACTGGCTCCACTCCGGGTTGAACACGCAGTTTAAGAGGGTTTTTAAATTCACCCACACCCTGAAAGAGTTCCAAATTATTATTAATAATGGAGTCTTTACTATTAATACTATTTTTAGTGGTGACATTTTCAGTTTTCACTACATTAATATTTGTATTATTGAGTAATTTAAGTTCAATTAGTGAACATAACCCAAGGATCGGTTTAACCTTCTTTAATAATTATAAATTCTGTTTTAATATTATCAGCATTTTTATTAGAAATCTGCAATTTTATTTTGCCCAGTGGCTTAATTTTAGTACCTTCAAAGACCTCAAGTATTGTTCTAGTCTCAGACAACTTAATTCTGCTATCATCATCGACTATCTTTTTGAGATCCCGGATCCCAATTACATTTATTTGTGCTCCTGTGTCACATTTAAAATTCATAAATTTATTATTGACTTTCATGGACTCCATCCACTCATTTTTACTGAGATCTATTAAACAAACTAGTCATAATTCCTCATTATTAATATTATTTATTTTTTTAGAAAAAGTACAACCAACACTGAAATGGTTCATTCTGTTGCAGTTATTGCAAGTTTTGCCAAAAGCAGGACAACTTCTAGGGCCATGTTCTTTATTACATTTTTTACACAGATATAAATTTTTATGGAAATGTCTACTATTTTTATAATTATTATTAATATTACTATTGCTCTTTTGGTCATTATTATAAGTATACTTATCTCGGTGTTCTGATGGTAGTGTTGATGCTTCTCTTTGTCGTGATGTCCTCGACTGCACAGCATGCACCTCAGGTTGAGTCAGCGTCTTGACATGTTCTTTGGAGAGCTCCACAGACCTGCAGATGTCCACAGCCTTGTCCAGGGTCAGGTCCTTGATCTCCAAGAGCTTCTGTTGTAGTCGCTGTTCCCTTACTCCGATGACAATCCTGTCTCGCAGCATCCTATCTTTCTGTGACTCGAAATTACAGTTTTCTGCCAGCTTTCTTATGGCCATATAGAAGGCATCAAATGTCTCACCGTCCTGTTGGTCCCTCTTGTTGAAGTTGTACGTGTTAATGACCTCATTCTGCTTTGGTTTAAAATAATTGTCGAAAATTTTTATAATTTCATCCAATTTTATTTTATCTTCGGTACCCTCTTCCTTAAGCACGTTGTAATATAAGTCTTGTGCCTGTTGCCCTACGCAGTTCAGCAATATTGCAGCCTTCCTAGCCTCCGACAAGCATTCAAACCCAGCAGCCAAGATAAATATGTTAAAGCCTTGTTTGAAACGTTGCCAGCGTGGCCAGCATTTCTCGATATCGTCAAGATCGAGGCTCTGTGGCATACGATACTCAACCGCGCCCATGTGGTTTCCAAACCCACTTGCGTTTTCGGACTTTTCGTCAACCATTTTTTTTAATTTACTAAAAATATTGTTGTGGCACTTTAAAATATTTAAAATTATGCAATGATTGATAGGTGTTCACTGTATTATGTGTGATTTCAAAGGTTCAAGCTGCTTAAAAGCGACCATGCGGCCATGCGACCATGCGGTTTATAAGTACCTTGATTTTTTTCTCGAAACGGCTTCGTGTGAGTCCTTCTACACCGACTGCGCCATGTAACGTTGGATTTTGTTAAATGAAAGAGTATGTTTAGCTTCCACTTGTATTTCACTAATTGTTATAAAATACGTGCGTACACCATTAGAGCCAAAAAGGAAGAGGAAGACGGAATGCCTTTCACAACTGTCAGTTCAATGACAGTTGCTCTATGGATGCGTTCCGTTACAGGTATAGGGTTGGTTTCAAGTTTTCCTTCTCTTTGAATTGGCAATTGAAAATTCGTAATTTTTTCACGTTTTTCATCGGTTTTTTGCAAATATCTTCAAAAATATATGTTTTATCGAAAATTTTATAAAGAACAAAATTGTAGAGACTTTATTATGAAGAGTTTGATAGATAGTATCAGTTTGGCTGCTTCAGGACAAATATTTTTCAAAAAAGTAACGATTAAAAGAAAAAAAATCAATTTTTTTAAAAACCCACATTTTTTTCATAATATCTCAAAAATGACGACAGATACGTATAAAAGTGTACGGATTAAAAATTTAGGTATTTTTCTGACAATTTGGTTTTTTAGGGTTCCGTAGCCAAATGGCAAAAAACGGAACCCTTATAGATTCGTCAAGTCTGTCTGTCTGTCTGACCGTCCGTATGTCACAGCCAATTATTTACGAAACTATAAGAGCTATACTGTTGAAATTTGGTCAGTCTATGTATTCTGTGAACCGCACTAAGATTTTTTCATAGAAATAGAAAAAAAACTACATTTTGGGGTCCCCATACTTGGAACTGAAACTCAAAAAATTTTTTTTTCATCAAACCTATACGTATGGGGTATCTATGGATAGGTGTTCAAAAATGATGTTGAGGTTTCTAATACCATTTTTTTCTAAACTGAATACTTTGCGCGAGAGACACTTCCAAAGTGGAAAAATGTGTGTCCCTCCCCCCTCTAACTTCTAAACTAAGAGAGTGATAAAACTAAAAAAAATATATGTTGTACATTACCATGCAAACTACCAACGAAAATTGGTTTGAACGAGATCTAGTGAGTAGTTTTTTTTTAATATGTCATAAATCGTAACACGCAATTTTCTTTCATCCAATCAATACACTAGTATAAAAACATCGATGAAAGTTACAACGAACTACAAGAACTTTTATATTAACATCATATAAAACTTCTTGTTCTTGCTGATACGGAACCCGTCATGGGCGAGTCCGACTCGCAATTGGCCGCTTTTTTTGTTTTTTCTGTCAAACAAAAATTGACGTATTGACAAAAATTGATAATATAATATGGCTATTTTAATAATAATAGTACAATTTTTGTATAATTTGTAAATATTTTATTCAATAAATATCAATTTTTTACTCTAAATTAAATTATATTTAAGTATGTAATCCATTGATATATAAAAACCCTAGATGCACAGTCTCAAACAAAAGCCGCATACGAAACTATCCTACTTAGTCATTGATGTATAAAAATATCAATGTGGGTAGTTTTAGTTATGCTATAAACACATCTTTGGCACATTCAACCTTACGCGCATTGTTTAAAGTTTTATTACAAAGCAGCGTACAATGACCAATCAAATTTTATGACCGAAGCTAGCCGGCAGGACAGGACATGGAGTGAAGAGGAATATTTGTATATTTTTTTTATTATAATACATTGAGTTAGTATTTTAAGAGTTAGTTAAATTGTGTTCTAAGCCCATAATTATACTTATATCTGAGCGTAAATATGTTTTTGGGTAGGACATGTGTACATAAATGAAACAAATATTAACTCTTAAAATCATTTATTTCATTTTTTCATATCATATCAGTGATATCAGTGACATATCCTGTAAAAAATAATAATATTATTTGAATGTAGGTACGAAATTATTTGATAAATTCATTATTTTTCTGGCTAACGACTACTTACCGTTATACTAGGAACAGCCGTTTTAAGAAGACGTTTTATGCCTTTAGCAGTGACATTCATATCTTCGTCCACAAAATGTTCAGAACAAACGACGCATGCACTATTTGGCTTAAAAAAATTGTATGTCGCGAACCCATAAGTTGTCCCCTAATTAATCGATATAATAGGTAATATAATATTTACGGACTTTAATAATAACACCGTTTGGACGACATCCTTTCCTTTTGCAATTCGATTAATAACTATAATAATATTATTATATATTTTGTAACGTATACATACTTATTAAAAACTAAATACAAAAAAGTTCAAATTAAATAAACTTATTAATAAAAAATTAAACACAATAAAAAAAAATCGACTCCATTAAATTCAGAACAGGGTCGTTTGGATTATGCGACTAAAATGAAAGGTTGTGTAATAGTCGTTCTTACACTGAAAAAGCGGCCATTGAAATTTGTCGTATTATACTTGGACCGTTGAGTGAAGTTTTTAGACAAATTAAATCAAAATCACATATTGCTTCCGATATTTAGTCATAAAAACAACAAAAACAAATTAACAAACTCTTTTACTCACCGAAAATACGATATCCCATCCTTTTTTAACGTTCCTAACGTAATATTTTTACGATTCCGCATCGAACACTTAGGCATTTTTAACGAGCGCACAGAGACGCGAGCGACGCGAGACTATTTGAAATAGTAGCACCATTTTCAATAGTGCGCTTATTTTATGAGGACGGTTTTGCGACGCTGAGTGTGTATCTAGGGTTTTTTAATACATCAATGATGTAATCATATATATTTACTGTTATAATTTAGGGGTAGTTTTAAGGATAGAAAAGCTTAACAATATGATAATCATTTTCGAGAGTGTGGAATAATATTTAAATCCTTTTAATTTTATCAAAAAAAAATTTAACATTTTTTTTTATCAAGGGGTAGTTTTCAAGGGTTGAAAGGGGGTTAAAAATTTGATAATTATTATAGAGAATATAAAATATTACTTTATACTTACATCTTTTTATGTCATACCAAAGTATTTCTTTGTGATTTTTTCAATTTAGGGGTTGTTTGCAAGGGTTGTAAGATTTTCAAGGGGTTGAAAATAATTTTAATATGAGGTAATTATGTTAGAAAATTCTTTACATTTTCACCACTTACTATTAGACATGTTTTTAGCGATAAAATGGCTCAATGTCAATTTTTCCATTAACGGGTTGTTTACACCCCTTAAAATTATAGGCGGAGTTCAGATCTGTGAGTGCTGTGGAGGCGTTAGAGTTTTGGTTTCGAGTCGTGAAACGCGACCAGAGCGTGGCGTTTAGCGTTCAACTTATAAATGAAGAAGAGTCTCTAGTGAACTGTGCGGAGGATGGACTCATTACTTCGAACTAAACATGTTCCTGCAATATATTATAACAAGAGGAAGTTGATATTTCTATTTGACGGTTGTGATGAGCTCTGTTCGGATTACAAGGTCAAGGTTGTAGATTTTCTCTCTACAGCGGCCACACCTCTGCGGAAGAGCAAGATGTGGGTGACGAGCAGACCGAATAGCGATATCCTCCAAGAACCAATACTGGGCACAGACTTCAGAATAGAACGACAACGAATATTTGAGATAGTGATGAGAACCATAATGAGTACATAGAGCAAATATTTCGCTGCCAGGTCGGTCGTGATCTGTACTACAGTGTAAAACGTCAGGTTTGATGTGTTACGAGCCAATACATTTATATAATTATTATATTTTAATATGGTTTAGTTATTAGATAATATTAAAGTGTATATAGATAAGACGTAATAAAAATAATATAAAATAAAAATACCAGTAATTTATCATTTCCTAACAACATAGAAATTCACCCCGAAATAATATTGCTAATAAATACCACCTCTGTGCAGTGACACCAGCAGTTGTGGCACGAGATTCTATATGGTCTCCATGCTGCATCAGGTGGCAGGTGGAGAACGTAGGTGAAGTACGGGTCTCTCTGTTCATGTCAAACCGTGTGCAATCTGTATCGAGGGTCCATTTTTTTGGGGTTCTTCCTCCAACACAAGACAGCTCGCTTTCATACTTTCTGAGTCTACCTACGTCCTAGTCTACTGGGGCTCGAAAAACTGAAAAATTATTGATGCCAGTGCAGAAATCTAAACCTCCAGCACCCCCTGAGCTTCTAAAATTGATCTTTTGCAAATGCAAAGGAAACTGAAAACTCGAACTTCTGAATATTTTCGCTTATATCTTTTTATTTATAGTTCCACGACAAAAAGTTACTGATTCAAAGTTGTAGACAATTTAATTTGCAACAAAAAATGTTAGCAAATTTTATTTATCAAATAAATATTTTTGTTTTCTTTTTTTTTTGTTTTTCTTAAAAAGACAACTCCCGCATTAGGAATATGAATTCCTGTGTCGCGAGGGACTTTAAAAACATACATGAAACGGACACAAAGAACACCCAGACTCAGAACAACAACTTCGGATTCGAACTCACGACACTTGGCGCAGTAGAGAGCGGCGTGGCGACCGCTTAAACCACTAGGCCAACCGTGCAGTCGAAGTAGTTTAAAAGATATATCGTAAAAAACATTTCAATCATTATTTTCAAGATGGCGGCCGTATGACAAGGGTGGCGACCCCACAAACTTGGTTTTAGTTTACTGACCCCCCCTACACATCAAAAAAAATAAAATTACGTCATCTTAAAAACGCAACTCTAAATGTACCTAACTTTTCAATGGACTATAAAATATACGCAATGTAAGTAACAGTTGACAAATGTTTAAAGTTTTTTCGAGAAGCCCAAAATCGATCAAAGTGGTGTGCAATGGGAGAGGCCTATGTCCAGCAGTGGACTGAGATAGGCTGATGATGATGATGATGATGATGATATACGCAATGTAAGTAGTTGACAAATGTTTAAAGATTTTTCTCTCTGTAAGTATCTACTTAGCAAAACACTTGAACACATCTGTTACTTCTTATAGGTAGGATCTTCGTATAGGTCACGAAATCTGCCATTCAAATACTTAACTTTATTTAGTTCGTGCACTACTTCTCTCACATTTCATAATGTGAAGATATCATTATCTCTTGTTTTAAAAATGTTAGGTGTTTCTAAACAGAGAAGGGATAATTTTGATAACGCAATGATTTTGAACACGTTTCGACTACCTAAATACGTCCACCGTGGCCGCTGCAACTAACCGCTACTGAGGGTATGTGGCGTTGCGTGCAAAACGCATATTATTAAAATAGCACCCTCTTGGTTTACGAGTAAAAAATTAATAAAGATACTACATGCTATACCGTCTATATCACTTGAAATACTTCGAATTTCGTACCTTTCGCAATGTGGAAAAATTGCACCCTACTCGAAACTAATTGCACTATGCCGACTTCTGTTCCACATACAGCGCGACGACATACGACAGCGTCCGCGAAGATTGCCGATGGCAGAGCGAGCGGCGCGCGCAGATCTGGTCGTCGTAACAACCGGATTGTTGATTTTTACGCTTGACAATTTTCGCAAGATAAATATTTTATCATCTATATTTTGTGCATTTATTATTACAACAAATAAAAATAGTGAAATCACACTTCACTGGTGTAAACCTTCTAAAATCGTAAGTGTTGAACAATACTCATTCTGTCCAAAGATATGGATGCACAGAAAACTGTGAATGATAATTTTGCGGATGCATCAAGCGGTGAAGAGGCCGTTAATGCAGGGCCGCGCTCCATTGGAAGCGATATTTGCCGAGTTGCCTCACGACTACCACCGTTTTAGCCTTCAAGAAAGCAGATCAGCAGCGCCATCTTATTCGCTCCCACATCGATGTATCAGAAAAACTCCAATTCTCAGAACAATGTCTCAGCCAGCCAGCAACCTCGGCCTCAACAGGGACACCACACGCAGGACGCGACCGCTCCAGTCTGGTAGCCCCTACTGTCTCAACAGAGTCTAGGCACAGCACACTGCACAGACCTACGGTCCACGTAAGAAGAACATCTCTCTCCCGTCTACGCAGCAGCCAGCCACTACGCAGCAACCGCCCCGACTCACTGGGGACTTCACCGCAGCACCGCGCACCGCACGCCCGACTCACTGGGATCAGCGTGTTGATTATTAATCTCAGATATGTAACCTTTTTGGATTATGTTACTGGCAGGTTTTTATAGTTTGAATTATTTTTTAAGAAGTATTTGTTTTTTAACTAGAAAATTGTAATTCTTAATTTAGCTATTCCGTTCTTAGTTCTAGAAGTTTAAACATGTCTTTGTAAATATAATATTGAATTATACTCTGAAATTATGAAATCTATTTATCAAGTTTATTATTTCATGAAGTGACTGTTGATTATTAATCTCAGATAAGTAACCTTTTTGTATTAGGTTACTGTAAGGTTTTTATATTTAAATTGTTATTTTTTAAGTATTTGATTTTTAACGAGGAAATTTGTAATTCAAAATTTATTCATTCCGTTGATAGTTCTAGAAGCTTAAGAAGGTACTGCACGAAATTGTGGGATTTGACGTATTTTCAAATGAGTAGTACTGTGCGCTGCATTAATTAAATACATCAAAAGTATTTGTATAGTTTAGGTCGATCCTTGCACAAGATCTCCGCCGAAGTTGGAATTTCAAACAGATACATATAAAATTAAAAAAACGATACATATATGTTGTGTGTCAGATGAAATCTTAAAAACATTTTTCTTCGAAAAGATAGTAGATTTTACGTCTAGAACAATAATTTTCATATGACAATATTTGTATTTACATCGTGCAGGGTTTAGCCGGTGTATAATTTAATTTAAAAGTATAAATCTAAAAATATTGAGACTTTTCAATTTTAACACAAACGCCTGATGCACATTGCACATTGCGCAGAAAAAAATATTGCTCTAATTAAATTACTAGGTCTGAAACTTCAAAGCAGAATGGGTCTAATTACTAATATTAATGAGATCAATTTTGTTTTGAAGTTTTTTTTAGACTTATGTCAGTATTGTATTGTGTATCATGTCTATATGTCATTGGTTATACTTACTGGCAAATAAGAAAATTGGAAAAAAATCAAATTTCGAGTCGAATCTGTACAGAGTAATGCGAACGCAGAGCAACAAATGTACGAAACACAATACAAACGTACAAACGCAAATAGGTAAATATCTCAAACAGGTATGTTTAATGTTACTGTTATAATTTTAATGTAAATGCAATGTTCCGTTCACAATTATTCGTCAGTTGCTAATCAATCAATACAAGTAATCAAGTAATCAAGACGGTAGAGAACTTCAAAACGTAAATATTTACCTTTGATTATAAACATATATTTAATCAAAGGTACCTACTCTTATCAAACTCACTTTATTATTATAGGCCTATGTTTTTCAGGTTACATGTAATCTTATGGTCAAGAAAGAACTTATAGTAGAAAAGGAAAACACAAATGAAAGCAAAGCCACAATTCGGGTACTTGTTTAAACCAAGAACTTACTCACCACAACTCTCCATTTGGTTGCAACTTCAGTAATTTAAAAATCAATGGAGAATATAGAAATTGTTTTCAGTCCTCCTGTTTCATAGTATGCAATATGTGTAATGCAAAATTAAGATTGGAAAATTGTTGAAAACCTAGAAACAGCAAGGAACTTGCACTCAATCAAAATATCGTGAGTAATTAAGTGTATAGATATGGGATTCAGTGCCCTGGAGCAAGTCAAAACTTCTCTTGATATACCCTGCATGTCAGAACATTTTTATGCCAAATTTCATGCTAAAGTATGTGAACTCTGGGAACTGGCCAAAGTAAAAAGCATAGAGGAAGCAACAAAATAAAAATATTAACTGGCTGAAAAAAATAATGACCTTAATGCAGATAGCGTACCGATGATAACAGTTGTATCTGATGCGTATTGGAGTAAGAGGTCATACAGGAAAAACTATACGACCTTTTCAGGAGCTGCAAATATCATTGGCTACAGAACTAAAAAAGTTCTCTACATGACTGTTAAAAATAAAAACTCTATGGTTTGCGGGCGAGCTCAGAAGCGCAAACTTTACTTCAAGTTTGTATTTCTGAGCATGTATGATATAAAAATTACACTCGATCATCTAGCGGTATGTAGTCAACTGCCATAGTAGAAGGCTTCAAAAGCAACTCAAGGTTTTATTTATTCTAAACACATAGCTAATGGTGATTCCAGCACCTACAAAAATGTTCTGGATACCAAACCATATGCCGCACTTATTGTCGAAAAGATAGAGTGCTCTAACCACCTCCTCAGAAACTTTTGTACAAGATTAGATGAATTATCAAGAAATACATGTTACCAATTAAAATGCCAAAAAATACAGCTCCAAAACGTGCTACGCGTACGGCGATCGGTGAAAGGTGCCATAAATCACATTGATTCTCAAAATGAAAAATCTTTCGCTGAAAAAGTTATAGATTTAAAACAAGACCTTTTCAATGCACTTATTCACGTTTTCCGCGATCACAGCTCGTGCAAGTCTTATATTTGCAAGTACATCCTCATAAATAAAGGCCATCAAACTGATAAAAACGTATTTGGTGAAATAAAATCAGATGCGGTCTTTGCCACCATAATAAAAGTACTTTGTCGATTGATTAAAAATGCCAAAAATTTTATGGCGAATAAACTATTCACTTAGACAATCATACTCAGGACGGTGTGCTGCATCTGTTGTTTCATTTAATCCCGCAATACAGACATTAGTGATAAAGACTACGGTGAAACTTGCCCAAGGCCTGATTTTAGTAAAGCCCATTTCAACTTTGCTAAATCTACGCATATGGCAAAAATACTGTTACAGCTATCCAATGAGGATCGTCACGCACTTGAACGGCGCACTGTATTAAGCTGATTCGATTGAATGGCTTTAGGAGCGGAAGCTTCTTGAAGCTAATTTTGAAAAAAAAGAACATGTAAAAGGGGCTTTATAAGATGTGGACCGGTCGTCTTTGTCTTCTTCTGAATTTCGTCAAGCACAGTGTCTTGTATATTGATATTTGCTATTCTCCCAGTGCTCGTACCACCTATGCATTCTACCTTCCGAATAACATCTGTACACTCTTATGAATACGCGGTAATCTGGATGACGCGCTGTAGGGTATCTTTCCCTATAAAGGAATGCATCAGCACTTGCGCTACTTCTACATTCACCATAAATAAAGTGCATGTTTGCGTATTCTTGTGCCATATATTGAATACGCGGCATACTGATACACGAAACCAGTCCAGATACAAGCCAAGTCGTCGTAAAATCACCAAACTAAAGTCCAAATCAGTGAGCAAAACGAAGAGTCCAATGATTTGACTCTTACTTAAAACGATGACTTCTGGCTGTTTAGCCAGAAATCGTCGTTTTAACACTGATTGACAATCACAGAGAACTGCAAAAGGAATGGGAACATGCGATACCGAACAAGTCAAGCGACGCACCAAATACTTGCCATTGCTATGTGCCATGGCGCGAGAGAGATAAGGTACAATAGTACAAAGGTACAATAATAATATACTCGTCTCTCGCTCGCTTACACTGTACTTTAGTACTGAATTTATTCACCTATCTCTGTCTCATAATTAACAAAAAATTACTTCGGCCACACTCAGGTAGTAAATAGCGAAATAACATTATCACACGTCCTTTACTACACTAAAAAGGAAGCTTTAATTTTCTCTCTTTGGATAAAATTATGTATTATACCATTTTTTTTTATATAGTTGCTGCTTAGTTTTTCATACATATTTTTTTCACAAAAATCTCAAATTCTGTCATAATTTATTTTGATCAAATTTCATGTTAATTTTTTTCCAAAAAAGTATAATAGGCACTCATACTATTTACTGCATTTCTAATAAGATTGTTTGTGAGGAATAAGATAACTTCAAAATTTGGGCAACTATTGGATTTCTTTTGGGTTTTTTTTTTGTACGCTGGATAGCTATACTACTACGTGCTTTAGGATTACCCATTCTTTCTGGGACACCCTGTATAGATGATATACTTATATTGACAGGAGCTGGATGTGAGAAGCCCAAAATCGATCAGAGTGGTTTGCAATGGGAGAGGCCTATGTCCAGCAGTGGACTTCGATAGGCTGATTATGAAAATGAATAGATTCTAGAAATTATTACTTTTGAACAAAACTTCCATAAAAACGACTGAATATTTAGAAGATATGTATTACTCTGTGTGGAGCCTACTCTGTACAATTATTTTACATATCTTAGATAAAATGTTTCACGTAGGAAGCGGCGACGGTGCTGCCTAGCGGCGCTGCCGCGCAACTCTGCTCGTAAATACCTAAACTCGGCGTTTTTTGTTCGCGCAGCACACCCTTAAGCATGTCTCTGTAAATAATAATACTGAATTAAAACTCTGAAAAATGGAATCTATTCATCAAAGTTTATCATTTCTTGAAGTATCCTTTTAGTAACCAATAATGATTTAGCCACATTCAAGCCACCGTTCAAGAGTGACCATTTAGATACCAAAATGATTTAGCCACATCCACCGTTCCAAGAGGTTATGGGCCCAGGAATATTCATATATTAATAATGTTTTTTCAGTTTATTGAGCAATAGATAAATTTTTCAAAAATGGACAAGCCCATCAAACCATTACTATCCAAGAATTCCAACTACCATGGCTGGAAACAAAAAAATATTTTAAAGATAACAGCGGCAGGATATGGAAGTATCCTAAATCACAATAATAACCAAGATGTGACCACAACGACGTCAAGTGAGACAATATTTTACTTAAATAAAATGGAGGCATGGGGTAAGTCACTAATTTTAAGCTCGATAGATCCAGACATAGAAAATTGCGTCATTACTATTGATACGACATTTTCTATGTTGAAGAAACTGGACGAGATTTTTCTGGCAAACAGAGACCTGCAAATTAGTGAACTACTTAATGAATTTTACACTTTTACTTTTAATTCGGAGGATATGCTTACGGCAATCGGGCGTGTTGAGCTTATAGTGAATAAACTGAAATCATTAAATCACACTATCGAATGTAGAAATTACAACAAAAATTATTTCAATATTACCAGTCGAATACAAAGCTTTTAGATTAGCGTGGGACGCAACTCCATCTGAAAATAGAACTGTAGAGAATCTTGTCTCTAGGCTTTACAAAGAAGAGAGACTGGAAAAAGCAAATACAGCTACTACTGTATTTAAAGCAAACGAGAGAGAGTGCTTCATATGTAAGTCTAAGGAGCATGTTGCCAAGTTCTGTCCTAAAAATTATTTCGCACGGCAATGTAACTGCAAGTGTAATTGCAATAGGAAAAAGAATTCTAAAGGAGAAACCCGATTCTGGGCCTAAGCGTTACACGAATGGGATATGTACCAAAAAATTCGTCTATTTTGTTTGATTAACCTATCGAAATCTTAGCTTCATTTGCAATGGCCAAGTGTAGAAAATAAGTAGAATTCTATTGTTTTAAACAATCTTTGTAAACCTCTGCAACACTTATTTCAATATACGTAACTAGCTCCACAAACGTAGCATTCCTAAAATAGGATCGATTTAGTGGAAATCGATACTGTTATAAATAAATAATACTTCTTTGTTTTAGTATAAATGATTGTTTTAATAGGTATTTTAATCAATGTAAATAGAGTCTGGCCAGCGAATCGTGACACAACTACTTACAATAGCGGCAATTCAAAATATCTACAACTGGCAGCATTAAATATAGCATGAAAGGGTAGTTTTGCATTTTTATATTAATGTGACTATGCCATAGAAATACACAAATGTATCAAATCGTGTTTTTCATGTTATAGAAAACTATAGCGGTTTTGATAACTTTTTTATTTCAGAAGTTATAAAGGCCTAACTTTTTTACTTACTTGAAAATAAAGAAATAATAAGCAAATACAACAATGTGTAATATGTATGTATTTACAAAAAAAAAGTATGTTTATGTATTTATATCAGTTGTCTAGTTTGGGGACTAGATGGCGTTGTGTGTAATATGTCCGAAATATTTGTTATTTATTATTATTATTAATTATCTATTGGGCACGATTTAATTATGGGTGAGTACATAACCCTATTTTATGCGTGGCCTGACACGCACTTGGCCAATTTTTATTAAAATAAGTCAAACAATAAACATAACCTAAAATGTAAACATTGTCTGATTTTCCCAATTTGGCCATTGCTGGGAGACCTGAAAATTAGGCTCGTGAAATCGTCATAGATATTGTAATTTATGCCCAAATTCTAGCACTGTAACGCCAGGCCCAAGTTTGTATGGATTTCGGGTTTCTCCTTTTTCTGCTCTTTCTGTAAAAGACCTGGCCATACTGCGGATAGGTGTTTCAAAAGAAATAATCAAAGCAGTAATGATCACAAACCAAATGTGAGTATAGACGCTGTTTTAGATTCTGGTGCTACATCACATATGTTCAAAGATAGTTTACTTTTATATAATTTGAAATCTTTAAATGCACCTATAGCTTGCGCTGATAATATGATGATTAATGCAGAAGCAATTGGCAGTTGTATTACTGACGCATGTACTTTAGAAGGCGTGTTACATGTACCTAAGATTGCTAAAAATATTATTTCAGTTAGCAGCTTGACAAACAGGGATTTTAAAGTAATTTTCTATAAAAATGTTGCAGTAGTAAAGAAAGAAGAGAGAAAAGTACTAGTAGCGCATAAGAACAATAACGGCCTCTATATCACGAAACTAAATGCAATTTTTCCAACTGTCTCAGCGTTGCTGGTTGAAAGTGAAAGTATTTGGCACAGACGGTTAGCTCATTTGAGCAATATTAGAGAAACCGCAAAGAATGTGGTAGGTTTAAACCTGTCTAGTTCCGACTTCGTATCAAAGTCCTGCGAAGTTTGTCATCAAGCAAAATTATGTAGGCTTCCTTTCAAAACTGTACGATATTTAGCTAGTAGACCACTAGAAATTATACACACTGATATTTGTGGTCCAATTGACTGTCAGACATGGGATGGTAGGAGATATTTTATTACGTTTCTCGATGATTTTACTCACTACGCAAGGGTCTATCTTTTACGAAATAAATCAGATGCAATAGGTTGTATTTTTCACTTTATTAATTGGGCTGAAAGACATTTTAATCAAAAAATTGAAAAAATACGATGTGATAATGGTGGTGAATACTGCAGTAGCCGGCTGGTTAGGTGGTGTCAGGATCAAGGTATAATGTTAGATTATACTGTGCCATATACTCCTCAATTAAATGGTAAAGCTGAAAGGCTAAATAGAACTCTAATGGAGAAAACACGAGCTCTTATGTTTGATTCTAAGATGCCTAAATTTCTTTGGGGTGAAGCTCTATTTACAGCTGTGTACCTTCTTAATAGAGTGAGTACGTCTACCAAAAATAAAACTCCTTTTGAACTATGGCATGGTAGGAAGCCGGACTTATCTAATATAAAGGTTTATGGTTCTAAAGCATATTATAAAATAAATAGACGTATAGGTAAATTAGATAAACGTTGTGAGATAGGTTTGCTGGTCGGATATGGTGCTAATTCCTATATAATTTGGAATCCACGCGTCAGGAAAACGTTCCATTCAAGGGATGTCACTTTTGATGAAAAACTGAATGATTATGGTGAGATTTGTAAAAATTTTGGTGGTGTGGCTAATAAATAAGTTTGTGCAGATTTGTTTAGTGGTTTAAAATTAAATATTGAAGGAGATGTTTTACAAGAATTTTCTAGCGATGAAGAAACAATTGAAAATGAACACAGTGAAGAAAATACAGAAACCAATAAAGTAATTTGTGTAGAAACTAATGTGAGTAATAAAAATTTTATTGAAGAAGATGTAGAAAATAAAGGAGATATTGATGAGTTTTTGGATGCAAATGAGGATAGAATAGAGGAGGTAATTGATGTTTTTGATGATGCTGATGAAACAAATGAAGAAGAAACGGAGGTTGTTGCAGAAAGTGTGGGTCCAAGGAGGAATCCACCAAGAAATAGGCACTTACCTGATAAATATAAAGATTATGTTATGGATTTTTTGGCTGAGTGTGCACTTTTAACGTTTGAGGAAGCAGTTAACTCCAGTGAAAAGGAGGAGTGGTTGAAGGCTATAGAAGAGGAGAAATTTTCTTTAGAGAAGAATGGCACATGGGAGTTAGTTGATGAGAAAGAAGCTGAAGGGAGAAAACTTTTAACAAGTAAGTGGGTCTTTGCTAAGAAGTCGGATGGTAGATATAAAGCGAGATTAGTAGTCAGAGGTTTTCAACAGAAATATAAAGTGGACTATGAGGAGACCTATAGTCCTGTGGTGAACAGTACTTCACTAAGAATTATTTTATCGATAGCAGCTCAGAAGAATTTAAAATTAAGACAATTTGATATCAAGACAGCATTTTTACATGGGAATCTAGAAGAGAAGATATTTATGCATGTTCCTAAAGGTTATGTTGAGAAGAAGGGGAAGATTTGTAGGTTAAAGAAGAGTCTTTACGGTTTAAAACAAGCTCCTTTGATGTGGAACATTTAGGCTAAGTACACACGAAGCGTTTTTCTCCCGTGCCCGCTGCGGTCGTGGAACTGCGGTTTTTTTTCTATACACACGAAACCGGTTATTTGCGCGGTTACGCGGCCGTCGCGGTTGCGATCTTCGCCCGCCACGTTTGCGGGCAATGATCGCAATACAGGCGGTTGCAAGATGCGGTAATGTTCAGTTGAGGTTCAGACCGCCATGGACACACACCAGAAACGAGCTGTTGCAATATATTTACTTCACAGAAGAATTAAAAAAAGAAAGACTAGAAGGTTTCGGGTGCATCCACTAATTCAAATATATAAACATCCCGATGTATACAAACATGTCACGATGCGGTCGCCCGCCAAGCGAACGGGCGCAACCCGCCGAGGGCGCAGGCGACCGCGACCCGCGCGGTTCTACAGGTTGCCCGCCGGTGCAGCGGGAGCCGCAAACAACCGCGCACGCCGCGGGCGTAAAACGCGTCGTGTGTTTTGTTTTTTAAATACAAATCTGCATTCTACGGAAGCTGCGGGCCCGCAACCGCAGCGGGCACGGGAGAAAAACGCTTCGTGTGTACTTAGCCTAAGTTTACCAGTGTACTGAAGAAAATGGGTTTCTTACAATTAAAATCTGATCATTGTATTTTCATTAAAGAATTGAATGGTGATGTTGTTTTTCTTGCCGTTTATGTAGATGATGGTTTGCTTGCTGGTAACTCTTTTCAGGAACTGGATAAAATTCTAAAAGAATTTAATAGTGAATTTGAAATGAGTGTTTGTGATAGTGTCAGTAATTATATTGGTATAGATGTTAATATTATAGATAACAGAATTAAAATTGCTCAGGCTAGCTACATTAATAAATTAATTAATAAATTAAATTTGCAAGATGTAAAGCCAACGATTACGCCCTCTATATTTACTGGTGAACATCCTGTTATAAATGATGATTCGTTAATTGAGGAGTTAATCGTTGCGCTCTCTAGTACTGAGGCGGAGTATATTGCTGCTGCTGATTGCTGTAAAGAATTATTATACATACAAAATCTCTTGAAGGAATTGTTACATGTTGTACCTCAAACAACTTTGATGGTTGATAATCAGTCTGCTATTGCTTTAATGAAGAACGGGGTTTTAAATAGGAGAAGTAAACATATCGATGTTCGTTACCATTTTCTGAAAGAAAAGCTTGATGAACAATTATTTAAAGTAAAATACTGTCCAACAGATAAACAGTTAGCGGATATACTGACGAAGAACTTGACCAACGTTATATATTTGCGGCTTCGTAATCAAGTTTTAGTGATGTGATGGTGTAAGTAGGAATTGACTTATGTGACTAGGTTTTTTAAAGTGATTGATGTTTTGTGTCTTGTGACAGATGTTATTAAGACTTTTAGGTTTTTAATTCTAAACCCTGTAGGTGTAGGTAGTGTTGTAAGGGGGTGTTATTAATAGAGATTCGCGCAGTGGAAGCGTGTGTGTGGTTGTTGTAAGGGGGAAAATATTTAATGTTTTTGTGTTAATCAATTATTTTTGTTAGGGGAGGAGATTTTTATTATTCTGCAGTTTTTTTGGACTTGTCATCTGACTGTTAGTACAAAGTCAAATATAATAAAAATAATAACGAATTGAAAAACGGAATGTTTTTTCAGAAAAATTTACAGAATTTTAATACCTATCTCCTCTACCTTTATAGTGTATTGTTTTTCTGTATATTTTAAGGTTTGTTATTATTAAATAGTTTTTGGTTTCTGTTGAAAGAGAATGTCATGGTTTTGATTGGTGTTGAATAATTTCTAAATTAAGGTTTGTTATTATAAAAAGTTTTGGTTTTTGTTGAAAGAGTTGAGATGATATGATGAATGTTAATGTTATGAATGGTTGATTTGATTTGATTAGCTGTTCGTGTTGGAGTTATTGTTGTTGTTCGAGTTGTCGAAGTATTTGTTGGAGTTGGTGTTTGAGTTGTTGAAGTGGTTATTGGAGCTGCTGTTGTAGGAGTTTGTTGTTATAATTTCTAAATTGTTGTTGTCAGGATATAGGTGTTTGTAGTTGTGGAAGTAAGAATGTGTAAGAATGTGTGAAATGCTTTTCGGTACTTATCTGAGATTAAGGGGGTGTGTTGATTATTAATCTCAGATAAGTAACCCTTTTGGCAGGTTTTTATAGTTTGAATTATTTTTTAAGAAGTATTTGTTTTTTAACTAGAAAATTGTAATTCATAATTTAGCTATTCCGTTCTTAGTTCTAGAAGTTTAAACATGTCTTTGTAAATATAATATTGAATTATACTCTGAAATTATGAAATCTATTTATCAAGTTTATTATTTCATGAAGTGACCATTTAGATACTAAAATGATTTAGCCACATCCACCGTTCCAAGACAGCGGAATTCAGCTCCGACTCACTGGGACTAGCGGCATACAGTTCCGACTGCCTGGAACTAGCGGCACTCAGTTCCGACTCACAGGAACTGCTCACTCCTGGCACTGGCTCTTCATATCGACCTCTGGTCTTGGAGGGGAGTGATGTGGCGACTTCTGTTCCACATACAGCGCGACGACATACGACAGCGTCCGCGAAGATTGCCGATGGCAGAGCGAGCGGCGCGCGCAGATCTGGTCGTCGTAGCAACCGGATTGTTGATTTTTACGCTTGACAATTTTCGCAAGATAAATATTTTATCTATATTTTGTGCATTTATTATTACAACAAATAAAAATAGTGAAATCACACTTCAGCACTATCATTAGAATTTCATAAAATGCAAAAGTTATTTCAACAAACAAATAAAACGTAATCAGTCAATTCCCGAAGGCGCGTGGTACGTTTGCGCATGCGCAGGCCAGACATCTAGGGTTTTTATTTTCGAAGGTTTGAAGCAAGTTCCCACCCCTAACCTTATCTGCGCTTTCTTTTCTGCTGTGAGTGTTGATGCTCCAAAAAACAATTTGTATAGATGCAGCTGAAAGCAACCTCCAACAAGTAACTAGATGTCGACCAGGTTGTATCAAACCACGATGTCCACCACTACGTCGCCATCTACTGTGTGGGGGCGGCAGCATGTACGAGCAAACCCGTACATTTATAACAGTCAAGGAAATTAGCTTCCATCAACACGTTTATATTGCACTCAAGTTACTTTATACTTGAACTTGTGACATATAATTCTGTTTAATATTATAGTCGTCACAAAATAAGAAGCCCGTTTTGACATTTGTCATTTGACATGCCGCATGTAAGAAATTGAAAAATCAAATTCATAATCCTATTTAATTGCTATGTTACCCATACACTATCACAAGGCGTATCATAAATAAGCATCCAGTTTAACTTTTTATTGAAAAAATACACTCAAAAACATGAATTAATCGTATTAAAGTCGTCACAAAATAAGAAGCCCGTTTTGACATTTGTCATTTGACATGCCTCATGTAAGAAATTGAAAAATCAAATTCATGATCCTATTTAATTACTATGTTACCCATACACTATCACAATGCGTATCATAATTAAGCATTAAGTTTAACTTGTTATTGAAAAATTGCACACAAAAACACGAAATAATCGTATTAGTTACGCCACGATGTCAAATGTCAAACCGGGCTTCTTATTTTGTGACGACTATAGTTAAGCTACGATGAAAAATGTCAAACCGGGCTCCTTATTTTGTGACGACTATAAGTAGCAATAAAATCATCATTCGGTAAAGTTGTCTACTCATTTATCACAGCTCTAGCAACGTTCATGGTCACGTAGAAGTTTAAAATCTATGGTGATACCTGCCTATCGGAATGTCATTGTCAGAAATGTCGTTTTCATTCGTTTTTTTAGTGCATTTGGTTTAAGTCAAACACGCTAAGAAAATACAAATGTGATTAAGATAATAATAAAATAGAGAGAAGATTTGCAATAGAATTGATAATGTATAACGTTTCGATGTGCCGTGTCTGTTTAGAAGAAGACTTTCGACTGATTTCGATTGTCGGAACTCATTTACAAGAAATGTATGAGTCTCTTGTTTTGATGCCAGTAAGTAATTGTAAAATCAACGTTTAAAACTCTTTTGCTGCCTAGTTTTCACTCTCGTTTATGTTTCAAAGTGTTTAATGTTATTTGTCAATATTATGCTAGTTTCTATATACCTCATGACCTGTGCAAACAACACAAACACAATGCGTGATCTCCTGGGTAATGGTTGTTGATAAACATTGGTATCTCTTTGAGTGCGTTTAACTTATCCACAGGCTCTCTTGTATGTGTTGCTACTTGATAGATAGATAGATAACTCAATATTTGCACACGATTTTTTTTTTTATTTTTTTTTTTTAATTAATTTAGGTAAATAAACAACGACACAATATAAGAGTATGGATACAATTACAAACGTATGGGTAATTGTGTCATCAGCGACATTTACCACATATTAATTAAAATTATAGTTTATAACATGTTTTTTGCTTAGAGAATATTGCAACTTACATAATTATCTCAAATAACAGAGTTACATGAAAGAACATGATAATCTAATATCTAGTGTACAAAGGGCGGCCTAATTGCAATTTCTTCCAGGCAACCTTAGGACGGATCAAAATGTTATAGAGAGACAGTAGTAGGTGAATATGTATGCTTTTTGTTAAATCTACTATTGCTTATTTTTTTAAGTTTTATTTAATGTAAGCCTGCAAAGGGGACTAATATGTCACCATCCCCATTGTGAAGGCACACAATGCAGCATGGTGACCCATACTATGGGGGTCTAGTGAGGTGCTTCTGAATCAGTGGTCCAACTTAAAAAATAACTTTATAAAACTCTGTTTACAGTTGGAAACTGCAGATGGCAAGCCTATGGTAATATGCTATATATGTCGCGCAAGGCTCGAGAACTGCTATGAGTTGAGGAAGAGTTGTCTCCAGAGCGAGGAGCTGTTCACACAGATGCTGAACTCTACTGAGGTGGGTTAAGTTTCAAATAATTGTTACTTATCTTACAACAAAATGTGATGGTTTCTTACAAACTTGATGATGTTATTTATCACAAATTCTTCACAATTTCTAAACATGGAAGTTTTTATTTTATTCTTCCCAAAATGTAGCTTGCTAGTAGAAATTAGCCATCGAACACATCTCTCTCTCTCTTCCTCTCTACCATGACTGTGTGAATAGGTACTTAATAATAATTCTTACATGAATATGAGAACTAGCCAAGTCAGAACTTGGACTTTACTATAATATATTATCCTGTGTTTTTAGATGCTAGGGTCATTTTAGGTTGATCTTCTGTGTCAGGGTAGTACTGCCCCGGTCTAGCTGACCCATTCTTGCTGAAATCAGTGTGGCTGTACCAGAAGAAATTATATTTTTAAGTTGTTATATATAGCGAACTTGTGTCTTTAGGCTTGTTCCGTCGTAGGGGTCAACATTTATGGTGAACTTATGGGTCGTATGGAATCACAATTACAGTGTATATGATAGCAGCCATGTTGATTATTCAGGCACTGATCTACTCTCTAACATTACTTACTAAGGTATAATTAGGTATGGATATGTTTTGCTCTTACAGCTACATTATATGTTCTAAAACCTATCACTACACTGCATATAATCACGTCTTAATCTCAACGAGGAAATGATTGTTCCAATTCTACGTGCTCGATAATAGACACATATCTGAAATATGCTGACCAAGCATGTCTCTGTATAAATTCCATCAATTACTTTAAATGTTTAATATTGTTACCAATACCTACATCGAATCCTTGTATGATTTCTTAGATGTTTATACTCACCATTTCACCACATCCACTACGTTGAATCATCTAAGCAAAACTCAAACCTTGGACTATGTGGCTAATATGCCTAGGGCTAATATAAACTCTTGATTTTTTCGGTAGTCCTGTAATGGTGCATGTGCCCAAAATTAAGAGACAAAAATTGGATAAAAAGCTGTTAAATCTATTTTGATTGGCTACCCAGCAAATACAAAAGGATATAGGTTATACAATCATGAAACAAGAAAAGTTACTACTAGCCGAGATGTAACTATAATAGAAAAGAAAGAAAAAGATACTGAAATGGCTAAGATTGTAGTACAAGAAGGAAATAAAGAGCAGGATCAACTATCAGATCAAGAAGAAACTGTTGAAATGAATGATGTGAAAAATTCCGAACTCGACGACATTTTTATCCACCATAACGTCAAATCTGCAAGTTTTGGCTACAGGTTTTTTTTGTTCATAGCGCAGCTAACTGCTCTATCGACCAAAAGTATAATTACCAGCAGATATAACACAAAATATAAAATAAAATAAAAGTTCTTGGGATTAAATTACAATTTTATAAAAGAAATCTTCCTTCTCCTTCGCCTTTTACTTAAGTAAGAGTGAGACAGATAGTGATGTCTTTCTACAAATCTGAAAAGGTCCCTTATGTAAGAAATAAAGCAAAGTGAATTGTGTTTAATAATTTAATTTTACTAAATTAAATGCTTAAATTGCTTTACATCAGCATCAATACCAGCACGACAACGCCGTAAAAATGATCTTTTGATTAGACGGGCGTATTCTCTAGAATTAATTTCTTCTACAGCTGTTGAGACTCTTTGGCGAAGTTCGGCAATATTTGTAATCATCTTAGAAAAACAAATCTAGTGGGTTTAGGTCTGGAGAGCGGGCAGGCCATGCAATTGGTCCAAGACGCCCAATCTATCGGTTAGGGAATTCTTAGGGAAGCAGGGCAATCATAATGGCGGGTCGGCCAATTTCATCCAACTGCAAATAAATGGCGTCACTATCTGTTTCACTCTTACTTAAACTGGTGGCGTCATTTTCTGTCTCGCTCTGACACAAGCTCAAATACTTGGAACTGAAACTCAAAAAATATTTTTTTTCATCAAACCCATGTGTTATAATCATTTTTTTTTTCTAAACAGAATAATTTGCGCGAGAGACACTTCCAAAGTGGTAAAATGTGTGTTCCCCCTGTAACTTTTAAAATAAGAGAGAGATAAAAGTAAAACAAATATATGATGTACATTGCAAGTTTCGTATTAATTAGGCATTGATATTCAGGTGTCCCAGAACTCAACGTCAAGCCGAAACGGGGCAACAGGATTGATTGTGACTATCATAAGAAAAATAAAAAAAAAACTTCCCCATGCAGTTAAAAAATAATGGGCATTTAAAAAAAACAAGAAAAGAGATGGTCCAAAAAAAACCCAGAATCGATTGGGACTAAATAGGTATCAGTAGGTTCATTATAATGCACGATTTATTCCACCGTAAGCGCAATGCCGAAATCAATTACGTATATGAGCTATACTTTGATTATATACATGTCTAGATGGAGTGTTGCGCTGCATTCGCAATAAAAACAACAGGCCAGATTTGCAGGGCTTGTGTGCATGTTACACACACATGCAAGCGTAGACTACGGGCGCGCGCATGACGTGGGAGCGTTCTGAGTGATACCAGCCCTTGAATGTTTTCCATAAAAGGAGGGAAAATAATTGTGTATTGATTTTGAGATTTATAAGTAATTTGTATTAAATTTAAAGTCAGTCAATATGTATTAGAGTTTTTGCTTTTGAGTTACTAGGTAAAATATATGTTGGTGAAAAAGGGAATTGCTATTATGGCTGAGTTATTCTTAATACTTAACAAAAATTTTGTAAAAATATACCCTGTGCCTTAGAAAGTCAGACTTGAGGTTCCGGTACTTTGAAAGGCGGACGAAGGAAAGCCAACTCACAGAGGCCTTTAATTAAGTTAATATACAACATAGTTATATTTAATTTAATTACTATATTTTTAACTAGATGTTCCCCGCAATTTCTCGTAAATCTTGTTTTTATATCGTTCTCATTGAGAACTCAGAGAAGGTGTAGCTTCCGATTAGTGAAAGAATTTTCAGAATCGGTTCAGAAATTCTGGAGATTAGTGCGTTTAAACAAACAAACAATCTCTTCAGCTTTACGTCGTACATACTACTTTCATTAATAGCATCCATGGAGCGGCAAAATTGACACCCATATCAGATTAACAATATCTACCACCTTAGATTTAAAAATATATGATATATACATATATAATATGTATTATCCAGCACTATAGTTATGATTCAGCATTTTGTAAATTAGCTAACACTCACATGGGAAATTTAAATTCAATTAACAGGCAACCCTGTAAAAAACCGTCAAAATGGTGGTCGAACTTTGATAAAATTTCACTGAGTTAATTTAATTATTTCTTTACAATATAGTTATTTAAAGTTTACTTACCGATGATAACTAATTTTTTTAGTTGATTTCAATCGTCCAAAGTAATTCCTGCACACTTTTATCATGCAAAACGTCATTTTTGTACGCCACTCGATACGTGTTTACCGTACAATGACAGTAACGCCACTGATCGGCCGCGACGAGCTTAGTCTCTTACAGTTAAATACTATTTTTTTGGACGTTTAGACGCTCGAACTCTCTATCTAGACATGTTTATAATCAAAGGAGCTGACAAAATATGTATGAAAAAATCATGAGTTACTTGTTGATTGGTGATGAGTTTCCAGTTTTTACAAAAACAATAATTATTACTGATTAACAACAATCATAGTATTACTGTAAAAGTTATAACAATCAATTAAGTAATCATTCTAACGCGCGTGCGCTGGGCGTGTGGCCGTGTTATGCGTTGTGGTTCAGTAGTACCGTCAAAAGTTAATAATAAAAATAAAAAATAATAATTCTATAGTATAAATCATGGTGCAGTGTAAATAATGTAATAAGTCTGTTACTACAGCAAAGGACGAAATCGCAAGGTGCGGGGGACCGTGTGAAGCAGTTTTCCATAGAAAGTGTGTGACGAAAAGAAACTTTAAAAATGAGAGATGTGAGGACTGCAACAACCTGCCAGGCTCACCGTGAACTTGTCACCTAGTGCTGGGGAACAGAATTAATTAAATTTTATCTAGCCACGTTAGCAGACATAAACAAGAAGATGGAGGTGCTATACGAAGTGGAAAAGAAGTTAGCGGATCTGGCTGACTTTGTGGATTTTATATCTGAAAAATACGATAAATTGAATAAATCTCATCTATCAGCAGAAAAGAAGATAAAAGCCCTGGCAAACAAGAATGTATACCTAGAAAAATGTAATAGATCCCTAGAAGAAAGAGTTAATGATCTTGAAGAAAAAGAGAGAGAGAAAAAGGTGGAGTTGTCTGGTTTGGATCATGAGTGGGTGCGCGCGAGTCGATCGCGGGATTGCCTTTCGTATGTAGTTGAGTGCAAGATGTCGGATCACTGCATAGTGGGAGTGTCGGTGCCGCAGTGTGCGTCGCAAAGTAAGGACAATATGGACTCTCGGTATGTAATCAATACTAAATTAGTAACTAAAAAACTCTTAGAATTTAATTGGTCTCAAATGTTACTTATTGACTGCCCACTTGTTATTTACGAGAAATTGTTTTGTATATTTAGGGATGCATATAAAGACAGTAAACTTATTATTCATAGGTCTGCTAAACGTGTTACGCAGCCGTGGATCAATAGAAATCTGTTTAGTAAATTAAAACATAGGGATCAGTTATTTAGGGAATGGAAGAGCGATCCCAATAGTAGCACGAAAAGATTAGAATACACTCGGTTCAGGAACCGAGTTAATAAAATAATATTTAAAGAAAGAAATAAATATAATCAGGAAGAAATAAAAAAGTGTAACGGTAATCCGAAAAAAAATTGGGACAAAAGAATTGGATGGGTAGGAAAAAACCTAGCATAGATGACGTAATCAGGAGACACTTTAGTAATAGGTACACAATGTATGACATATGTAATACCTTACTGAAACTAGAAGAAGAAGAGAAACTGAACTAGAAACTACCTTACTGGTAGAACCCTGCAGACTTCCATAGTAGGGATTGAGGGGCGCGAAGCCGCGGTGAATTTAGGTGGGCCTACTGGTTCGCTCTATGGCCCTATAGGTTATTTTAAGCATGTGAATAGTGTGAGTAATGTTGTGGGTAGGTGTCGGGTATACATGTATGCCGACGACATGTGTTTAATTTATTCTTCTAAAAATATACAGGACGCCAGGTCAGTGATGCAGGCAGACTTTGATAATGTCATAAAGTGGGCTCATAATAATGGCATTATTTTAAATATCAGTAAAACTAAAGTGATGCACATTTACTCACCGTATAACTAAATAGCAAAAACCATAACAAACGCAGATATAAGTATAGTGGGGCACTCTTACTCGTGCCTGCACGCACACATGCATAACTGTAACTGCTCAAATTTGGAATCAGTGTGTAAGTTTATGTACCTGGGGTTATGGGTGGACACCAATATGAATTGGAGACCTCATGTTGACGGTGGATGTGCGAAACTCAGGTCAGTACTAAATAAGTTTTATAATTTAAAAACAACACTAAGTAGGAAAACCTTGCGTGTAGTTTACTTTGCCCTCGCCGAGTCACTGCTGAGCTATGGTCTGAGTACGTACGGTTGTACATTTAAAACATACTTGGATAGTATTAAATCACTGCAGGTTCGTTTCATGAAGTACCTTGTGGACAAAAAAACTAAAAATGATTGTAAAGAAAATTATAACCAACTGTTTCTCGTGTGTAAGATTCTCCCAGTCCACGAGCGGGTCAGGTACTTGATAGTTCTAGAACACTTTTATAATAATCAGTACAAAGTTCAAATACAAAATACTTACAACACAAGAAGAGTCAGAGAGCGTATGCTCGTTAGATCGAAAGTAAAGAATTATTACGGCAAAAGAACTAACAGGTACATGGTCCCAGCAATATACAACCAAATTGGTTGGCTAAGAAATAATGACAGTAACATTGGCAAATCTTTATTGAAATTTAAACTGAGGAGTATTCTGTTGAATGAGTTTAATATAAATTGAAATATTTGTGCTACAGATGACTATCCTAGTGAAAATCCTTGTAATTTGTAATAAGGTGGGTATTAGGTATTTTATATTTAGTTTTAATTTACGGAACTCCTAAGAATGTACAAAACAAGCGCTAATCCCGCCGACAAACTGTTCTGCAGTTTGGTGGGTTTATTAATTGTAAAAATGAACTTGTTCCGAATAAATGATTTATTTATTAAAAAAAAAATCACTAAGTCGAGCAGTGACATGTACAACTAGTTTAGAGTCCAATACAAGCATTAGTATAGTATTTCGGTAAAACGGCGGCACAACTCTTCTGCATTCTATTGTCATTTCTTTCTCTTATCAGTTCAGTTAGTTTTTCAAAAAACATATGATTTTTTTAGTGATGACTAAAACATAAATGGTTGATAGTAAACAATAGTGTAGTAATCCTGTCGTTATAGTCGTTAGAATATTGCTTATATACTATAAACTGATAAAAATTACAACTCATGATTTTTTATAGACTTTGTCAGTCTATAGCTCTTATACCCCATTGAATTGGGCACTGCGCTTTCGGTGGGGTAAATTGAATATGTTAGATTAGAGAAAAGATGAGATTAAACATACATAGAGATTTAGGTTTTATCTATTAAAATATTAGAATATTTAGAACGAAAGGAATTGGAGTATATCAAATCAAACCAAGTCAAATCATATTAAACCTTTTTTTATTTTAACGTCCAGTAGTCAGTCAGTTAGTCGTGATTCTATTCGTCTGTTCCAAGGTGTAGATCCTATGGAGAAGAACAGACAAGAAACTCCATGGACACTCTTTTCCAACATATTTTACATACATATTTCACATTATACACATATTAATAAATCAAACATTATAAATTATTACAAAAGTAAAAAACATTTTAATAAAAGGAAATACACAAACGTGAATGGTATACTTAGCTTTTAAATCTATAAAATATCCTCAATTACTGGTTGAATAGTAGCGAGCTCCGTACCGGTCCACGTCTCAACGAGAAGTCTCCCTGTCCAGTCGGAACCCTCGCTTTTATAGGCGTCGACAAACAAGTACGACACATGTATTTTAATCAAGTACCTTCATCAAAGTATATTATTTTCAGAATGTGTTTAAAGTAAACTATTAATACAAACATATATCGATATTTATATAAAATATATACCTAGTTAAAAGTAATAATAATCACATTAACATTACTAAATAGTGTTTATAGGCGACGACAACTGAGTAAAACATACGAGTATGTATTTTATTAACTACCGTCATCAAACAATATGTTCAGAAAATATTTAAAGTAAACTATTGACAAACATATGTCAATATTTATACAAAGTATTTAGTTATATTAATAAGTACATTTACATGAATCTAACAAATGCGTGAAAGGGGAACAAACATACATACACACATACATACTCACAAACTTTCGCGTTTATAATATTAGTAGGATTTCAAAACTATATGTATTAGGATCCCGCGAACATTTATTTTTTTACTTTTATAAGATTGTAATCATATGTGTAGGTACTTATTTACCACACAACACGGCATTTGTTTTTCAAAATTCAAAATCAAAAAAATTGAAATTTAATACGATCGTTGATCTTAAAATTCAGTCTTAAAATCAATACATAACCCCGACCGCAACAAAAATGCTAAAAATAATAGAAGAAGCTTGTGAACATGTGACTAAAGGAGACTGGAAAAAGGTTGTGAATAGAACTGTTAAAATTAATAAGGGAAGATTATAAAAGAGATGTGAACATAGTTCATATTTTAGAAAACGATCTTAAAATAGGTGATAATAGTAGTATGGACGGATCTGATTAAATATAGCCTTTTGTGGCACCTTTTTGTATTAATTTGTTTCTTGTGTGCATATAAAGTATGTATATTCATTTTCATTCCAATATTTAGATCGTTTAAATATATTATGTAAGCATTTATATTGTAGTTTTTTTAAACCTTTTTAATCAGGTACTACTTACAATAAAAACTTATAGTTTTCAGTATATTTTTTCGAGAATAAATTGAAATTTCACATCACTAATGTAATGTGTCAAAACGGCCATCATAGCGTGCCGCTAGTATCAGTATTATCATCATCATCAGCACTCTACATAGGCCTCTCCCACTGCTCACCACTCTGACCGATTTCGGGCATCTCCAGCATTTCGCATATCACATATTTTTGCGTAAATGGAGGGAATTTTTTTTTAAAAAGTGGCAACACTTCAGTGACTCACTCATATTTAAAAAAAGTGATCTCACTTTCATGTTCTAAGTGCGTTATCTACCTTTTTTATTCTTCTGAGGGTGTAAGGTTTAGTTCTGTACAAAACATAACATGTGTTAATTGAACTTCCCAACAGTCCGAACAAGTGCAGCTACACACAATACACAGTAAGAAGAAACTCACCATGCACAATGTCATACACTTGAGCGTGGGACATGAACTGGGGATGGATGCAGACAATGCTGGTGTGGAGGCTCTCAAGTGTGAAGTGAAAGATGAACCATATGATGGTGAAGGTAATATTGTACATTTAAGTGTTTCATCTGTATACATATGTGACACAAATGTGATATGGATCAAAGGTATCTTTCAATCTGAGTTTAGTGAGGTGTTGCATATCTGTAGCCATATCTTGTTTACCTTAGTATTTTTGAGCATCTCCTCGCGTTCTCTCTTCACATGATGTGTTTGTTGTATACAACACAGATGTTGTTTACAGATAACTATGAGGATGTTCTGGAGAACAGTGTCTCAGACAACGTACAACCTGCGGACTCAGAGGATGATTTTCTAATCACTGTGAAAGAGGAACAGATCGGACACAGGACAACAAGTATGTATACTCTGTGTATTGATTTCAGTGTTAAGATGGCTTAGTTATCGAGGAATGTCACCACACTATGACCAAAAGGTGTTAAGACCCATTCTTCGATAGATGTTTGTTTAGGGCTTTAACTAAACATCAAGCGTGTGTCTTCGATCAGCTTTTATTTAGTACTGAACTACAGAAAGATGGTTGCGTATGCGACAAGTGGGTGGCTGTTACAAGCAAATTTTGAAGATAAAAATCGGCAAGTGCGTGTCAGGTCACGCACAGGAAAGGGTTCCTCAGTCACCTATAATGGTACGTGGATTTAAAAACGTATCCAATAGATAATTGTTATGTTACGTTAATTTTGTATGACGTTTTCCATGACAGCGCATTTTACCAGATAAGCCTTTATAACTCCTGAACTAAGAAAGTCATCTAATCCGTTATAGTTTTCCTTCAAAGTTCATTAGATGGACCACCATCACGAATTTTTTCAGATTTTTTAAGCCAGCCGTTTAGCTTTTAGAGGGGGGGAGACACCCTCTTTTTACAAAAAAGTGCCCTATAAAGTGAATATCTCGCAAACGGATACCTAAATCAAAGAATCGTCTCGGAAACCCTTTATTGTTTTTAAAAGACCTATCTAATGATACCCCACACGATCGGGTAGCCGCGAGAAAAAAAAACCATCCCCAGTTTACGTGTTGGGGAGGAACCCCAAATAAAATTATTTTTCATTAGTGTATCATAGTGTACTAGAGTACTAAAGTTGTGTATGAAACGAAGCGGCTCTTCTGCTGTTGTCGGCTCGGATTCGTTTGTCACGGAGCGAGTGAGATGTTTCTGATGTGTGAGATGGGAATTTAGTATAGGAAAAAACAGTGTAACAATTTATTTACAAGCTTTTGACGCAAAATTTAGCACTCGAAAGAAGTATACGGGGTGTAAAAAGACACAAACCAAAAACTTCGAGGTTGCAGTATCAGACCATGATACTGAATAGGTTTAGCGAAAAAAAAACCCAAAATATATGTTTACTTATCTAAGTTTTTTTTTGTTTTTTTCTGGTCACATACACATAGTACAACATAACAGGACACTAACAACCTAATTATCACATTTAGAAAACCAAAAAACAAATAAAATCAATAAAACTGCAATGTATGTTACAATAAAATCAGCTGGCCAGAGTACACATGCGTCCGCGCGCGGTTCAATGACCGCTTCGCTCGTCCCAGTAATTACCTACCTAAAATTGTTTGTTGAAAAAACCTAACATTGTTTTCGTGTATGTGTGTTTTCGCTATTCACGTTACAGCGGCGTGTTTGATGCGTCGGCTCAAAACAAAGACTCGTGGTCTATGAGTTTTGCCGCCATTAATAAATAAATAAATAAATATTTTGGACATCTTACACACAACATCATCTAGTCCCAAAGTAAGCAGAACTTGTGTTGAGGATACTAAACAACTGATATAAATACATAAACATACTTTGTTTTTTGTAAATACATACATATTATACGTAGAAAAACACCCAGACTCCGAAACAAATATTTGTGGATCACACAGATATTTGGTTTGACCAGGGAATCGAACCCGAGACCTCTTGATAAGCAGCCGCATACGCTAACCACTAGACCAACATGGCAGGCAATACAAATGAATTACTTTGAAAATTTCGTCATTTAATTATTTACCTAACCTAACCTAGTCAGAGAATTCGCGTCATAGCGGTGTGCGGCGGCAACGGCGGCGCCTTTGAGTTTTGCCGATAGGTACCTATTTAACTATTGGCGACGTGTTTCAAAGAATTTTAATTTCTCTAATATTATAAATAGCGGCACCGAATAGACCAGTCGGTCTTCAATGTTCCTACTGGACACTTGCGTGGTGCATTATAATTTTTGCGCTTTGTGTTGTAATTTCTTTGTTTATTGTTTTTAGTAGGCATAAGTAAATTAAGTAGTTATTTCGTTTTTATCCTCTTTTTATCTAATTTTAGTGTTAAGGTATTTTAAAAATAGGTGCTTTTATTATAACAAAGAAAGTGGTTATTTATAATGTTTAGTGCGAGGGAATACGGACAAATGATTAGTGCTATAGTGTACCTATTTACCGGTTTAAATCCTTGGTTAGGAACACGAACTACGGCGAAGTTAATTAGAGGTCAAGGAACCCCTATATCGAATAAAACGGTGAATAAGGTTAGAAGAAAAAAAAAATCACAAAGTCCAGGCAGTAGGCACTACTTCTGGCAGACAAGATCAGCTGTGCTATGACCGAGGACAATTATGTAAGTAAAATACAGTCACTAGGTAGGTATTTGCGTTAGTTTACCGACGCCGCCGTAGGTAGTTAAATTAAATAGTTATGAAAGGCATTGACCTAGCTACTGTGTGCGCAATACATTGGTGGCTTCTGAAATGAACAAAAATCTTGTCACATTGTTTTTTCCGGATACAATTGTTTTTAAGGACAACTGTTTGTTTTTTTTAATAAGTTTTGGGGTGTTGATGCTGCATCTTTCGTTTTCGGAAGTTGTCTGGTTACACCCTGTATAGCTGCAAAAACAAATTACAATTAAAGTCAAATCATTAATAATACCATTGGTTTTTTACTTTTATACTTCCTTTAACCTTTTGACCGCCATGGTCACATATATGCGACAAACGAAAACTGTCCCTGTACGCCAACGTCACAAATATGTGACAAAAAAAGCGGTACACCGAAATACGAAATAAAGCATTTAAACATTACTTTTATGCCTTTAAATTTATATAAGTACCTTAAGAAGAAGCTCTAACTTATCTATTTCCATTATACTATTTAAATTGCTTTATGATATTAAGAAATTTTACCCTAAAAAGAAAGAAATAAACTCTTAAAAAAAGAATGTCCTCACACGCCAGAGTCACAAATATGTGACCACTGGTGATGTAGGGCACGTTAGGTAACATCATAAGTTTAAATTAAAATTTCGTTAGCCTGTATTATTTTTGTTGTTATGTTTTGTTATTATACTTATTCTGTTAAAATGCGTAAGAAAGTAATTAACAGCCGTGCTCGTGAAATGATAATTAAAGTAGACAATTATTTTCTAAAGAAGAAAGAGGACTCTTAGTTATTGATTCAAAATATAATCAGTGCCCTAAAAAATGCTTCGTACACTACTGAGGTTTATATGAAATAAATAAAAGTTTTAAAATGTCCTTCACAAGTTGCTTTGAAACTAACACGTGTTCTTAACTTTTCAAAATTCTACTTTATAGAAGCTAGTATTTAAAAGCTATAAACGTATACATACTGTTTTACATTTTAATAAAATTTTCTATTTTTATATAGTTGATTATATACTTATCCTATTTGAATCGTGTATTTTTTTTAAATATCTCCTTCAACGGATTATATAAATCTAATTTAAGATACGTGTTTTATTTATTATTAGTTAATATTATACTCGATAAGCGAGATAGTACGTTGCTACATCCCTATTTGAGAAGCGCAATATTCATAAAAATGGCGTACCTTTCACGCCACGGTCACAATATCAAGACAACAGATCAAGAATAGTGTTGTACCCATAGTTATTATATTTAATTATATTGTCGTCTCAATTATGTTATTACGGTATTAAACAACTCTGTAAATAGTGTATAACTATTACTAGAGTAGGAAGAACTGTAATGTTGAAATAAATTCAATGTTATGAGAACATGTATTTTGAAATTGTAGACTAAATTAAAAATAAAATTCATGTTATCGATAAAGTTTTGGAATGCTTATTTTTTTCGTAGGTATTTGCGCTAAATTTGTGGTCTGGCGTTGAGGGCAAGTTGATGAGTTTTTGCTCTGGCGTTCAAAAGGTTAAAATCTAGAATTCGTTACCTACTGACACTATCGGATAATCCGAAATAATTCAATATCCTAAGGATCTGAAGTTCTTTATCCCTAACATGCCTTACGTTAACCCAATCTAGACCCTTACAAAATTTTATGTTATAATTATTGTCATATTAACCCTTTTTTTATTCTAGTCAATATATTATTGTCATTGCTATTTTTGTTATCTAGGTGACTCTACACCGAAGGAACCTACACAAGACGCGCAGAAGAGTTCTGAAGAGTTAACCACTCGCAACATGAATGAACATGAACTCATCCAGGACACTTCTAAAGAACTTCACGAAGTTACTGCTGCATACGTAACAGATGACAATAAAGAGATACCTACAAGTATACCGCACATCAATCGTGTACAATATACGTGCGACACGTGTCTGCAATGTTACAGTTCTAAGTGTGAGTTAGAGAGACACGTTCGTTTATGCTCTGGTGTGTGGAAGAAAGATCTCTTACGTGAGTGCACTTGTGATATATGTAAGAAACAATTCTCACACAAGAGTCATTTTACAACACACATGCGTACACACTCTGGTGGGAAACAATTTCATTGTGATATATGTAAGAAACAATTCTCACACAAGAGTCATTTTACATCACACATGCTTACACACACTGGTGAGAAACAATTTCATTGTGATATATGTAAGAAACAATTCTCACACAAGGGTACTTTATCAACACACATGCGTACACACACTGGTGAGAAACCATATAATTGTGATATATGTAAGAAACAATTCTCACAGAAGAGTACTTTATCAAAACACAGGCGTACACACACTGGTGAGAAACCATATAATTGTGATATATGTAAGAAACAATTCTCCCAGAAGAGTTCTTTATCAACACACATGCGTACACACACTGGTGAGAAACCATTTCATTGTGATATATGTAAGAAACAATTTTCACTAAAGACACACCTTATAACACACATGCGTACACACACTGGTGAGAAACCATATAATTGTGTTATATGTAAGAAACAATTCTTACACAAGAAAAGTTTAAAAACACACATGCATACACACACTGGTGAGAAACCATTTCATTGTGATATATGTAAGAAAAAATTCTTACGAAAGACACACCTTTTAACACACATGCGTACACACACTGGTGAGAAACCATATAATTGTAATATGTGTAAGAAACAATTCTCACAGAAGAGTACTTTATCAAATCACAGGCGTACACACACTGGTGAGAAACCATATAATTGTGATATATGTAAGAAACAATTCTCACGGAATAGTACTTTATCAAAACACAGGCGTACACACACTGGTGAGAAACCATATAATTGTGATATATGTAAGAAACAATTCTCACAGAAGAGTACTTTATCAACACACATGCGTACACACACTGGTGAGAAACCATATAATTGTGATATATGTAAGAAATAATAATCTTTCAAGAGTCATTTAACATTGCATATGCGAACACAAAGCAGTCATAAACCATATCAATGCCATATATGTAAGAAACAATTCTTAAACAAGAGCCATTTGACATTGCATATGCAAACACACAGCGGTGAGAAAACCGTATATTGTGAAACATGCAAGAAGTAATTCTTACACGACAGTAGTTTAATAAGACATATGTGTACTCATAGCGGTAAGAAATCATATCATGCTGAAATATGTAAGAAATAATTCTCTAAAAAGTATTCTTTAATATGACACATGTGTAACATCTTTTTTTTTAACCTTGATTCTACGAGTGGATAACCAAGTATTCAGAACAGATTTATGTACCTATAGCGCCACCTTTAGCAAACCGTGACTTTTTCTCCTCTGTCTGTCAACTGCATTTTGCTTTGTTTTCACTAACGAAGCGAGAGGTGGCGTTCATGTCATTCGTTAAACAAGTTTTGACCAGAAATATTTTTAGGTCTATGGTGCGTATTTAATCTGTGGTCTGGTTTGTCTTTGGAAGTCGTATGAGGTTATTTTATTTTGTAAGAGGGTAAGATTTTTATTCCAGAAAAGTCCTTGAAATAGAATATAAAAGCCAGTAGTGGTTCCTCAAAGGACTATTCTATGTCTCGCTGTGAACATAACGTGATCCTGCCCGTCGTAATAAGTAGTTGTGAAGAAATCTCTGCTGATCTGCCCCGCGGTTGAAGTGGGTCCAAGGTTTTGACCAAGATTTTGTCAAAGGATTTGTTCAAATATCCTTCTAAGGATCTGTACTTCAGTTTCCTTGCCGGGGCCTACAGTGTGACAAGTCTCGAGAGCCGCCAGTTCCGCGGTAGCATATCACCTGCCAAAGAGGACTTCTTGGACTCTGTGTGGGTGAACTAGCTCGCAGAGGCCTACGGCCTGTGGGAAGACCATCCGCACGTACCACGCTCATCCTTGACTTGCCACGGGATCACGTATGGTTTTTTTTTACAATTTAATTGACATACCTCTGGTTAATAACTCATTTTTTTTGTTCATCGGTTCTTCCGAGAACGGGCTGACGAACCTTAGCATCCGGCCTACTGGGTGTGAAGTTCTACTCTCACTTCCACCTACGGAAGGGGGCCAGCTTAAAATAACCTGGATCAAAAGGATCATCTTTTTGTTGAGCAACCCACCTACATAACTTTGTATACTTACTAAATTTTTAGATGTATTACTAATTGTATTTTGTATCTCTTATGTAAATATATTTGTGTGAAACTGGAGAGTGGTTTTTCTTTGAATTCCCTGAATCACTGCAAGGCACACCAGGTCAATCTTCTGTGAGATCAAGGCGCCCATCTATTTCATGCTCTCTGACATTAGCTACCCGGGGAGTAACCTTTCTTAAGAGAAAGTGTTACAAAGTGGCGCACCAACGTTTGGCGACCTACCCGGACTTTAGTGTGTGCTTTGCTGGTGTTCAAGTGGGTTTTCAAAGAGACCATCCGTCCGATACGTCCCAGGACGCTAATTGGTTTTGCGAGTGCAGCGCATATAATTTAATTTGTTTGCATTTTTCAGCGCATCATACCACCTTTTTATGCAGCGTGCAAACCTAAATTCTAAATTTTAATGGAAATTTTATTCTGCACAAACATTTGGTAAGTCTGGCTTTTATTTGGAATTCTGTGTTTTATGTTTCTATGTTTTGTCTGTTTTGTCTTATTCAGTTTCACACAATTATATATTTTTAGTGTCCCTTCTAGTGTGTTGAAGAAAAGTCACATAAGTGAGGGTAATTTTTTTTTCATCACTTTTTTTAGAGTACCTACTTACAAAATAAGTGAGTGTCCTGTGAGCTTGTTATCTATATAGCAAGCACTCAATTCAAATACAATATTACCTAGTTTTAATAAGGATATTGTATTCCTTATATTGTGTTGAACAATTTAAATTCTTAATATAGTGAAATTTTAACTATAAAACTTTGTAGCAATCAGTGAAACCTTTATTACGATAGTACTTGATTATATTGGGTGTATTGTGTGCCTAATATCTTAAATTTATTTCAGAACTTAAATTCGAATAAAACTTACCCTTCTTTTGTTTATAAATAAGAATTTTCTAGAAAACTAAGAAACTTTGTTGTTAACTGCATAAAGAAGCAGGAATAAGTACCTACAATTAATTTTAAAACTTTAACATTAGCATTTAGAATCTCTTTGTGGAATTTAGAAACTTTATTGTAATCTGCATTATATAGCAGGAATAAATACCTGCAACTATTTTTTATTTTTGAAAATTAACATTTTGAATCTTCTTTGAAGAACTTTAAACCAACTAATATAAATTAGTTTTATAGAATTGTTTTTGTAGAACATAGACTTGTGAATAACAATTAAACTCATTTACCAATATAAACATTTCCAACATATTGTTTACTTGTTTGTTTGAATTATAATATCTGCACATAAATTAATATATACATTGTTGTAATCCACCTAGATTTTCTTTTGCAGGCTTAGGTTGTGTTCATGACACTAAATAACCTTAGACTTTGAATTTTAATTGTGAATCATAACTTAGTATCTTGACTTTGTATTTTAATTGTGAATCATAACTATAATCTTGTAACTGAGAACATCAACTCTGAACTCTTTTGATTTAGATTTGATGATAGTATGAACTTATTATTGAGGTGTCAACTATGTAACTTTGAATTGAAAACTTTAACTGTGAACTTAGAACTATAAACTTATAATTTTGAATTTTGACTCTGTACCTTGACTTTGAATCAATATTATAATCTTTTAATTTGGTACGTTAACTTAGAACTTCAATTTTTTTTCTTCATCATGGCCCAGTTGATTAGGTGTAATAATTACCTGAAAGAGAATGAATTATTAACGAATGGTCTACTATTTAACTTTTAATTTTGAACTCTGGCTTGGAACTTTTGGTTTAGATTTTTTTGTTAACTTCAAGACGCATAGATTTCTTTGAATGAGTTTATTAACGATTTGTCTGCTATGGGGTTTTCAGTTTCCTGTTGGCGCAGTGACAGTCTAAGGAGCGAGCTGCGAACTGCATTGTGTCTTCTCCGGCGTGGCAGCTCTAGTGCCAGCGCCTCTCTGTCCCTGCTTTTGCTGATACGAAGCTGTTTCTATGAACGTATGGTTTGAATGAGCTGTATATAGTTCGGTATTCAGGTGATCTTTTTGAATCTATTTTTTTGAAATTTCATCTTATTATTAGAGTCTAGTCACCTTAGGTTGTCAATGTGTGCTTAGGTGTCTCCTGAGATATCTCTGTTGATAGGTGGTGGTTTCGATTACCCCGCACTGGTAGGTGTCCGTGACCGGTTATGAGTAACTCTGTCTGTGTCTGTGTCTGCGGTCAGCGGTCACCTATTCTGTCTATTACTAAAAAATTTTTTTCTCTCTGTACCTATCTGATTGAGTTTACTATATACTTACTGAACTGTCTGTATCTTTATGCTGTACACTAGGGTACTTGTACTTAGTCAACTTGAGCATAGACGCCTATTGTCTGGTGACTAGTATTTTGTTGTTTCCTCTCACATTTCTGCTAGTGGTGAGTATCAATTGGTGTGTCTCCAGTAATGGTTTGATGTTTTGTGGTTGGTGACTGTGTGTGTCTTTGACGAACTAAAACAAGCCTACACGCTGTTGTGTCAGGTCCCTTGTCACCTGACACAGCTGTTGATGATGATGTTATGGAGCTTTGTGGGTTGATGTGGCAGGACCATGCTAGTCCTGCACACAACTGTGTCTGCAAGTTGCAGTCATTCTTTTATGTGGGGTAATGCCCGACTCGGCTTACACACATCCTTCTCTGCATGTTGCACTTCTTTTCACTTTGTACCGGGGTATGACTGGCCTAAGGCTCTAGTCTACCCGTCTTATATCCTAGTTACAGCGGGTCGTGACTGTAACAAGTTCGCCAAAGACAACACACCCTCATCGCCCGAGACATCTCACCTGCTGGTAGATTACAGTAATTTGATACCTCACCGCTAACTCCTGTCCTTATGTTTAGGTCAGGCCTCTTTTTTTGAACACTTAAAACTTAGATATTATTCTGCTTGAACTCTTGTTGAAATTTGTATTAGTATTAGCTTTGGTAATTACTTGTTGTCACTTAAATTTTTTTTAGCTCTTGGTAGCAACTAAATTTAGATTCGTTGGGACTTTGGAATAGAATCTCTGTCTTATTGGGTGTTACTAGCTTAGCCATACTGTTTTGTAACTTTTTGGTTTTTTTTCTGTTCTTTTATTGCATAGGCAATCTTTTAATTTCCTTCGCACCCTGCTCAGGAAATTTCACGGGGGAGGGGGTACTGTAACATCTTTTTTTTTAACCTTGATTCTAAGAGTGGATAACCAAGTATTCAGAACAGATTTATGTACCTATAGCGCCACCTTTAGCAAACCGTGACTTTTTCTCCTCTGTCTGTCAACTGCATTTTGCTTTGTTTTCACTAACGAAGCGAGAGGTGGCGTTCATGTCATTCGTTAAACAAGTTTTGACCAGAAATATTTTTAGGTCTATGGTGCGTATTTAATCTGTGGTCTGGTTTGTCTTTGGAAGTCGTATGAGGTTATTTTATTTTGTAAGAGGGTAAGATTTTTATTCCAGAAAAGTCCTTGAAATAGAATATAAAAGCCAGTAGTGGTTCCTCAAAGGACTATTCTATGTCTCGCTGTGAACATAACGTGATCCTGCCCGTCGTAATAAGTAGTTGTGAAGAAATCTCTGCTGATCTGCCCCGCGGTTGAAGTGGGTCCAAGGTTTTGACCAAGATTTTGTCAAAGGATTTGTTCAAATATCCTTCTAAGGATCTGTACTTCAGTTTCCTTGCCGGGGCCTACAGTGTGACAAGTCTCGAGAGCCGCCAGTTCCGCGGTAGCATATCACCTGCCAAAGAGGACTTCTTGGACTCTGTGTGGGTGAACTAGCTCGCAGAGGCCTACGGCCTGTGGGAAGACCATCCGCACGTACCACGCTCATCCTTGACTTGCCACGGGATCACGTATGGTTTTTTTTTACAATTTAATTGACATACCTCTGGTTAATAACTCATTTTTTTTGTTCATCGGTTCTTCCGAGAACGGGCTGACGAACCTTAGCATCCGGCCTACTGGGTGTGAAGTTCTACTCTCACTTCCACCTACGGAAGGGGGCCAGCTTAAAATAACCTGGATCAAAAGGATCATCTTTTTGTTGAGCAACCCACCTACATAACTTTGTATACTTACTAAATTTTTAGATGTATTACTAATTGTATTTTGTATCTCTTATGTAAATATATTTGTGTGAAACTGGAGAGTGGTTTTTCTTTGAATTCCCTGAATCACTGCAAGGCACACCAGGTCAATCTTCTGTGAGATCAAGGCGCCCATCTATTTCATGCTCTCTGACATTAGCTACCCGGGGAGTAACCTTTCTTAAGAGAAAGTGTTACACATGTTAAAACAAACCGCTGAGAAACCACGCTATTTGAAATATGCAAGCAACAAATCTCACAATATATTTATTTTGTAATACATATGCGTACTCACAACGGTGAGAGACCATTTCAGAGTAATATAGCAAATATACCAGTAGTTGACACATTTATGAAAGTAATCGTGTCGCATTGTTTTCTTATTGAAACTAAGCACGGTGAAGCTATTTTGAGTAAAGTATCTTGTAAATTATACTTTGAAGTGCATTTTATTAAGATTTTATTAAAGGGTTACATAATTAAATTCAATAAAATTTTACATGTAAATGAGCTTAAGCCTGACACCATATACAAGGTGTAAAAAGACTAAATACGAAAACTTGATGGTTGCATTCAGACCCTGATACTGAATAGGTTTAGCTAAAAAAAACGCAAAAACTATGTTAATTTATCTAAGTTCTTTTTTGTATTTTTCTCGTTACATACACATAGTACAACATAATAGAATCCTAACTACCTAATTATCTCATAAAGCCAAAAAACCAATAAAATCAATAAAACTGCAATGTATTTCAAAATGAAAACAGATGACCGGAGGTTCGTTCGTTCGCGCGCGGTTCAATGACTTTACTTTATTAATAATTGCCTAAAGTCATAGTATTCGCGCGTTTGTGCGCCGCATTGTCGGCAAACATCAAAGGGACACACTCGCCTTCCGACGCGGAGACATTTTTCAAAGAATTTTAATTTCTCTAATAATATTGTTACCTATGTAATATGTATGGTATTGGTTACTGGCTACGATGACTAGTCGGTCTTCAATGTTCGTAATGACTGGACGCTTGCGTAGTGCATTTTAATTGGCCTCAAGTAGGCCTTTCGCGAGAGTAAATTTGTGTCGTAGTTTTTTAGTAGACATAGTTTTTTTTTTTCTTTTTTATTGTTGTAATGGAATAGGCGTTTGTCTTCCATCTCACCTGATGGAAAGTGTAGATGAAGACGAAGATGGTACCATCCAAAAGAAACCTGTTCACTCTACTCTTAAAGGCTCCAGAGTTCAACTCATCAGGAAAAATAGACCCAGGCAGGTCGTTCCAAATTTTGGCGACAAAATAGTGAGATAATTAAATATTTATTTCGTACATACTCCTTTTACCTAATAGTCTAAGATCCCACCGCTTGATTTTGCAGCTATCTGTTTTTTCGATACAACTAATTTTAAATTAATGTTTATAAAGTATACAATGCATTAGGGATAGGGATAGGTTGCCTATCAAAAATTAGCCGCAATTACCTGAAATTAATTTCAGTAAAATTATTTTGCTGATGAAATTTGCAGCTACATGTTTTTTTAGTGAATTTTACGACATTTGAAAGAAAATAATGTTACGAATTCTAAAAGAATTGGTTGCCAGCTCTCAGTCAGCCGCAACGTTAGGGTTGCCAGGTGTAAACAGGTATATTAGTGTTAATTATATACACACACTTGTTTTTTTTTAATCTTAATACAAAATAAATACATTAAATTTTTGACAGGCATCTGTCACCTTCCATCAAACATTAAACGAACGTGAAAATCGAGAAGAAATTAATGTTCCTTACAATTCACAGACCTCTCCAACCCAGGCCTACAAACTTTTACATTACTTACTTACTTCCATGCATTTAGTAGCTGTAATTATTCAGCTGCGTTTTATGATAAAGGAAAGATCAGGCTATTCAATTTTTTTTTAAATAATAGGACCTTTCAAATAGTTTTCGCATCGTTGACTAATGCCAAGTCCTTTTTAATGATGAAATAATTTCTGTTGTTCAGAAATTTACCAAACTTTTGTAAGGCGTAAAAAATGCAATATGTTAATAGAGCGTAGCCTTATTGCATTTTTTTTGGATGAGATAGGATAAGATTTTGCATTTGCATAAGATCTTCCAAAAATAATATTCAGGGACAAGAAGAAATTTTTTTTTTAAAGAACGTCACGAGTTTTGACTCGAAATTGATTCCCTTATTGGAAATTATAAAAACAAAATTTGAGAAATTGTTTCATAAATTGCATGTGGCAAAATGTAACTAGGCCATTTTGTATTACTTTTAATCCAGAAGACTACGGTTGGTTAGTAATTGATGGTAATTTAAAACCAATATGGTTCATTGGCGATCCAACTCCAATGACTGTAGAAGATATCTTGTAAGCATAAAAAGAATTAACTTTAGATGTACACCAACAAGACATAGATGAAAATATAGAAGTAGATGATGACTCTGATGATTCAGATGATATTGACACCGATACATACAATGAATAAGAAAAATAAAAGACGTATAATTATAAGATTTGCATTAAGAATAAGTATAATGATTCAACATTATTAAATATATAATTAAATATAACATAATTAGTAAAAAATCAAACTTTTTACTTTTATAATAAAAAAACTTTGAAATAAAAATCATTCTTTAACGTCATCACTATATGTTCCATTGCTCTGATTGACTAATGAAAATGAGTGTGTATGCATTGATGTGTACTAATTATCACAAATTAAAAATGATAATATTAATAAGATTAATCATAATAAAAGCCGTTATTAATCTAATAAAATCTGAAATATTACTATACATGAACATTGAACTAATAAACAAAAAAACTCCGATTTTCTTAGTAATGTTTAAGCAAAACAATAGTTTTCCCAGAATGTAGCTAAAAATTTGATAAGAGCTTCTTTGAAACTGATTTTTCATAAACTTTCGCAGAAGTTTTCAGGCCTGGGTTCTAGAGGTCGGTTAATTGTGTATGGAACATCATTAATATAAATGTTTATACTTGGCAACCCTAACGTTGCGGCTGACTGAGAGCTGGCAACCAATTCTTTTTGAATTCGTAACATTATTTTCTTTCAAATGTCGTAAAATTCACTAAAAAAACATATAGCTGCAAATTTCATCAGCAAAATAATTTTACTAAAATTAATTTCAGGTAATTGCGGCTAATTTTTGATAGGCAACCTATCCCTAATGCATTGTATACTTTATAAACATTCATTTAAAATTAGTTGTATCGAAAAAACAGATACCTGCAGAATCAAGCGGTGGGATCTTGTACTATAATTTTAGTGTTAAGTTATTCTTATTTCTTTTATTATAACATTTGTTATAACACAAGAAGTGATTATTTATAATGTTTAGTGCGAGGGAATACGGACATGTGATTATGTGATATTGTGAAAGCCGCGGCAATGCATCACGGAGACATCACGGCTGCCTTACAGAGAGCTTTAAATAATGAGAGGATTACACCCCAAAGGCGTGGACGAGGCATAAAAATTGATCTTCGAGTGGAAGAACAAATCAAATCAAATCAGAATCAAATAAATAAAATCAAATAGTCACTAGGTAGGTATTTTCTACCTAAATATATTATATTTAGGTAGGTATGGTAGGCAAGTTTACCGACGCAGCAATGCGTAGTAGGTAGTTAAAATAATAGTTATGAAAGGCATTCCACTTGCTACTCTGTGCGCGCAATACATCGCTGGCTACTGAAATGAATAAAAATCTTGTAACATTGTTTTTTCCGGCTACGATTTTTTTAAGGACAACTGTTTGTTTTTTTTAAAAAGTTTTGGGGTGCTGAATCTGCATCTTTCGTTTTCGGAAGTCGTCTGGTTACACCCTGTATAGTGCAGTCATTGAAGCATTATTGCTCCGATTTTTTTTACTGTGAACCGAGTAGCATACAATTTTGAAATCAATTTCATCTTACCCTTAACTTCAAAAGTGAAAATGATTTGAACTCCGCAACCACCCTGGGGGTAGTTGCCACCCCTTCTCGGGGGTGAGTTTTTTTAGGCCTAATTATAAGCAAAAAATAATGCATAAAGTTTTGCAAAAAATCCAATACTTTACAAGTTATTGGCAATTCATCATCATCATCAACAGCCTTTAACAGTCCACTGCTGAACATAGGCCTCTCCTTGAAAAGGAGGTTTTGGCCTACTATACCACGCTGGCCAGACGGGTTGGTATAGGGTTGGTTTCAAGTTTGCCTTCTCTTTGAATTGGCAATTGAAAATTCGTAATTTTTTCACGTTTTTCATCGGTTTTTTGCAAATATCTTCAAAAATATACGTTTTATCGAAAATTTTATAAAGAACTAAATTGTAGCGACTTTATTATTGGTGTGGCGCCACTGTGCCTTTATAAACATCGACTCCGTTATTTAAAGTAAATTAAAATTCAATTAAGTGTATAAATAATATAGACAGTGGAAAAATGTACTTCGTATAGTCCGACTATCGTGCACAAATGTTATTATAGTGATCATGGACCAATTTCCAACGTAAATGTGTGTGAAACCAAGTGAGTGTACTTAGTGATTTTGACTGCTGAGAACAGTAAATAAGAGCAATAAACTTGGTAATTCGTGAGTAACTTGACTTATAATCGTCCTTTGAAAGTATAAAACAGAGTTTTTTTTTGTGTATTCATAAGTAAAAAGTAAGTGGTTGCAAAAATACGTTAAGAAAAACTTCTAATCAAATTGACCAATCAAGTTTAAGGACATCCAACACAAATGTAACACCCAGCGACATCTAGTGCATAATAGATTTAATAATTAGGACAAGTTAACACCATCTGTTTCGCAATAATTTCATTGGCTGGATCAGCGACGTCTAGTAGGTATTTGTTGAACTACGTTGCATGTTCAATAACGATCACTTTGGTTACCTCCAATCAATAACATCAAACTCTAAGCGTACAAGAGCAGTAAGATGGCACCACTTGTCCCATGCCACAAATGTAAGAAATCAATTGATCACATCAACACAATTAAATCTGGTCAGAAAGGTCTAGAAGCCAGAAAGAATTTAAAGTGGGAATGTAAAACGTGTGAGCAAAAGGCAGAAGGGCAAAATACATCGGCCTCGAAGACAGCAAATGTCACGATTAGAAAGAAACAGCTTCACTCTAAAGTTAGCAAAACTGATATTACACCCACTATATCACCAGCGAAAACACCTTGGTCTTCCTCAAGGAACGTAATCAACTTGGAAAACGACATAAGCATACCTGAGTACCACACACAAGATGACTCACCAATTACTGCCGAGCAAACGTTATCTAAAAGTATGGACTACACCATGACCGAATATATATCTATGCAGGAATTACAAGAAACTGTTGTTCAACTCCAGACTGAACTTGCTACGTCACAAAGTGAAATCGAAAATTTAATACTCGAAAGTAATGATCTTCGTAGTCAAGTCATGAAATTGACAAAAGAAAATGCTACACTAAAATCTATTCTACTCCAATCAGTACCAAAGACAATCGAGTCAAAAGAAATTAGTAGACACTCCTTGCAACACACAGATGCACTCACTTTCGCAACGCCTCCTAGACAAATATCAAATAATAAACAAGAAACAACGGATATGCAACTAAATGAGCTTGTCATAAAACAACGACAGAATCTCACAACCCTAGAACAACAATTAAAACAAACCAAGGATGAGATATCAGACCTAAATAAACAAATATGTAACTTACAACAACTCCTACAAGATAAAGTAAGTGGTAAATACACAAGGGCTCCAGGCTCGACGGACTCAAACTATTTGAACCAAAGTGAGGAGGTATCCAGCAAACTATGTATCCTGACTAACTGCAACTTCTCCGGGCCACTGCAACTGATTGAAAATACTTGGGGTGGCCGCTTTAGATACTGTCGCCATAATTCACCTAACTGTAATATACAACAAATGCTTAAGAATATAGATAAGAAATTAATTGATTTTAACAAAAATGACTATTGTGTTATTATATTAGGGGAAATAGATTTTAAACGTAAATATGACCATATTCAATTAGTACAAACTATAAAAGAATCATTGAAACACATAAATCACACGAATATAATTATATGTGCACCCACTTATGTACGCGGAGCTCTAATATACAATTATAAAATATAATTATTTAACAATCTATTGTATTCAGATATACAAAACCATAATTATGCATATTTTATTGATACAAATCACAATCTATCATTAGACATGTTTTCAAATCAAACTGGAAAACTCAATAGGAAAGGATTGAAAAATCTGTACAAAGATATTAGAGACACAATAAATTATCATATTCCTATCGTTACGCCTCATTACAGAAACCCAGTTAACCAATGTTCTACGTTTTTTCTTCAATAATTATGGTAGTAAAAATATCACGTCCAATAAAACTGTTAATAAAACTGTATATAATAAATGGATAAAAAAGTCCAGGAAAAAAACTCCAGTTAAAACAATAATTATTTATTACCAAAATGTAAGAGGCCTACGAACGAAAACTGGTGTATTTTGTGGTAATGTGAGTGCATGTGCCTGTGATTTTATTGTACTTACTGAAACCTTCCTTAATACATCGATAAATGACGCGGAGTTATTTCCTGCTAACTATGTAGTCCTTCGTAAGGACAGAGCTGGTGATGTAGGATGGGGAGGTGTCCTTTTGGCGGTGAAAGATTGTTACCTAGTTAGGAGAATTACTGATATTGATAATTTAACTGATGACAAAGAACTATTGTTTGCTTTAATAACATGGAAAACTGTTAAATTACTTGTATGTGTGGCATATTTACCACCAAGCTATAACGATAATCAGTATTTAGATGTATTAACGGTTATAGAAAACGCTATTACTATGTATCCTAAGTATC